>JAPFUF010000667.1:0-51694 GCA_030780645.1 Aschersonia sp. MBC 508
CCACCACCACCACCAGCAGCCGCTTAGGCGAGACAAGAGGTTCGCGCCTTGCCTTTCCCGCCACCATGCTATTGTTTTATGGCTCTCACTAGCACGGTAGAGGGTCCAGCCCAGTCTGGGCGGATGGATGCTTCTGTCCCAGCGGCCGGCGTTGTCTGATGGCCGCCGCCGCTGCGCCCACCCGCCTCCATTTCGCTCCAGCCCATCCCTACACTTGGCCTGTTGGACGCTCGACATGATAAAAGAACCCAACATGGACCACCGAGGCCCGGCGCCAGTGAGACCTTCCCCCAAGCGGGTGGAGCATAAGACAGCCCCCGCCGTGCCATGGCCATGGGGGCGCTTGTGGTTCATACATGAAGGACAAAAGCTGGAAATCAAGGACCGATGATTGTGAGTCTTGCTGCGTCGGTCTTGGTCCCGTGCGCCCAAAGGGGAAGCGCTGAGGGAACATACAAGAAGGCGGGAGGTCTTCAACCTGCATGCGAGGACGGTCTGTTCATGATCGCTCTCGGTCTCCCCCCTCTCTCTCTCATTCTCTGTCTGACACCTCGCTGCTTGCCTACCTACCTATCGTGTTCCCACTTCTCTTCACCCCAACGCCCACGAAGCATATTAGAGCCATTCCTCCTCTTCCTCATTTCGAGTTCAAACCTCGAGTGCCCAAGTCCATGAGATTATCTGAACCCGGAGCCACCTCACCTAGTGCCCAAGTTGGGTCTCACATAGCGCAAGCAGATAGTTCTACTCATAGTAGACGGAGCCGCATACCAGTCTACGGACGAATCCGGCAGCCTGCCTCACATTCCATCCCGGCCCACCCATCACCAAAAGCATCAGACAGCAGACCAATTTACCACACATCGCCGTCTTCGACCATCAACTCAGTGATTTTGACGCCTAAAACGTCTGAAGGGCACCGGTATAAAGCCATCGCACCCTCTGTGCATCTTGCCGTTCCTTTGGGGCCTCCCAAGACATAGCGCAAACAACCTTGAGAGGGCAGCACTGGAGTACATATACTTGATCTCGGCTCGGCGTCTGTTCCTTGGATTCTGAACCGTGAGATTGGTCGGGAAAGAGGAGCGACGAACATTGTCTCCTGAAGCCCGTGAGGTATTCGTGCCAGCAAGTCGAATGCTCCCTGGTCTGGCCTGCACGACCGCCCGACACGACAAAATGATGCATCGCGAAATGATCCCTTCGCAACAACCTCAGCGTGAGACGTTCATTCAACGCCGCTTGAAACACAACCCTGGGCTGGCATGCAAGCTGCATCAAATGGCTTTGCCATTATCGCCTTTGGTTCAGCTCACCACCGGCGCCGTCCATCCAGATTTTCCACGCACCGTCCTCCAGTTCTGGCTTCTAACAGACACACAACTCGAGGGACTCGCTCACTTCTATCACCAAAAAGTCCCTTCAGCGTGGACCACACAATATCCCTGTCCAATAGTGTGGCGGTCTGATGTATCGCTCGAGGAGAAGCGCCGCCGCATGGGAAAATTCATTGGTCTAAGAGGGTGCGACTCCCCATCATGGCTCAAGTCGGAGGATGAGATCGCCGCCGAGGCCAGATTGGCCAGCATGGTTGCTCATCAAGAAGACATGTGGAGAAGGAAACTGCATCCCTGGTGACGGCAGGATCACCAACAGGGCGAAAAGCAGCAAACTATACGCAAGGACGGATCATTTTCGGGAACCCAAGGCACCATCATAACCTACACATATATCAGGCAGCAATGCCGCTTATCATGGCGGGTGTTTGGTTGATAAAAGCCCACGTCTTTTCCACATATCCGCGGAAACGTTCGTCGCGCTCCATGTTCAGGAGTACGCACATGCATTCGTTTATCACTCTATCATCACTAGCGGCTGCGCATTTCAAGGAGATTGCATTTTGTTTATCGCGTTTTGTTTATCGCATGGGTGAGCAGTGTGTTGTTCACGAGCATGGTTAGAACAGGGGATCGTCACTTCCCGTGGCCAACGGGATGACGGAGTACAATCGCTCTGCAGGCTCATTGTGGCGGCAGGCTCTGTGCAGTCAGTTCTCATGGTGATCACGATTGGCTCAGATGGGTATTCTGCACCACCTTGCAGTTGTTGGCTACCTAGGTATCTGAACTGGAACCACGTCATGTGTTTCAAGGGGACCAAGGGACTTGGACGAGCTGAGGTATCTGAATGCCAGGAATCAACGCGCCACGACGTGTTGTCATGGCCATGACGTCGGGTGACCAATCAATGGTAAATCAAGCGACAAGTCGCACAGATAGCAAAAATCAAGAAGGTACCGACGCACATTGACCTCACTCGTGACTTAGTAGCTGTTGACGACTTGTGAAACTCTGAGCGTGCCCAATATCCGCTTAGTTATGAAGCGACAAATCTCAGCCTCTTCGGCAAGAGTAGTACATTATTGACGACAATTTTCCCATGAGCTCCCTCTGCGTGTCAAGCGTTGATGTGGCCCGTCGTCCATTTGTGACCGCTAGGGGCCAGTGAGATGAGGACGCGATGCCCGTCCCTGCGGAATCACCAGCGTCGTCACAGGCGGAGGAGTCGGCGACGAAATGGTGCGGCAAATCTCACAAGCTGTTCTATTTGGTATCATGCGAAATTTCTTCATTTCTTGCTCTTCTTGCCCTTGGACGGAACACCAACCAGCACGGCATCCTCCTCGCTGGCCCCTTCCTTCGTCGGCTCATCCAGCTCTTTCATGAAGTCGGAGGATATCTGGCTGCGCTTCTTCTCCCACCATTGCTTTTCGGCCTCTTTCTGAGACTCGATTTCCTGAAGACGTTCACGGAGTCTGGTGTTGGCGGCGATTTCGTGGGCTGATTGGAAGATGGTTGGCCCCCAGTTGGGCGCAAGCGCGTTTGCCTGCACATTGACAGGTCAGTATTTCGCAGAATTACTTGTAGGGGCGCGAACGAAGGGGGAGGAATCTGACCTCGGTGACTACATCGCGTAATTCTTCTTCCATTTCTTTCTCGGCTCTTTGAAATCTTTGCCACAAGTCATCCCCCACGCTGCCTCTTAGAAGCAACGAGCTGCACGCCTGCTTGGCCGACTTGATCTGTATCAGGCGATCGATGTCTTCGACTGCGCGCCGGAGGAGCGCGGCCTTGAGAACGCTGTCAGGGATCCGAGGGGATTTCTCCTTGCCGTCCTCCGGATCCAGATGTAGGAGGGAGAGGTAGATGTTGCGCTGCAGGTTCGGGCCGAACCAGGGAGTGAGGTTTGCGCTCTCGGCTGCGGCACGCATTTGGGTCAGTCGAATCGCAGAACTGTGCCATGGATACAGGGAGAGACAGAGACGTCTGAGAAAAAAAAAGTACACACCAGCCTTTCTCTTGCGATGGATTGTTGAAAATGTCATTAGGGCCCCTCCCAAGACCATGAGATAGGCCAAGGGAAGGGCAAGGCCCTTCCAGTCAATATCGAACATGGAGGCTTGGACGCAGGGTTGGAGAAGCCACGGTGCGCAATTCGGTGAAAACGGATGCGGACAAGAAGAATCACGGCGCGGACGGGTGGCTGCGCAGCGGAATGCGAACCGCGATTTTCAAAATGAGCGTGGGTTACAACTGGATATCGACGATTGGAACGGCTCGTGAGAATCTTAGCGGCGAGGCGGTTCTGGCCAGATATCTGGTCTGACTAGTATTAGTGTCGGCCGCAGTGCGAACCCCGGCCGGGCCTCCCAGCTGTCTTTTCCCTGCGGGCCCCACTATGCCACCACTACGGTGTGTCCTGCCGCTGCACCGATCATCCAACCGGCCCGATGATTCTCCAGGAAGGCCAACTGCTGTCAGGCACCTACAACAGTGACGTACTTTGCTGGTTCGCCCCGGAGACGTACTTTGGCTTGTGGAGAGCTCCGGCTCCACCAACTACCAACGAGCTTCTTTCGACGCTGTCATCTTAGATTGGCTTCTGAGAGTTTCGACAGACGTACCGATATCGCAAACTTCGGATCTTCGCTCCCAAAGGTCCCATGTCACGCACACAAGGGACATACTCGTCCACCCTCCTACTCGCGAGTCTCGAAATTGCGATACCTTTACCGCCGCCCTCCCAGAAGAGGACGGTCCGATAGTTTGACCGCACGCACATCGCTTCTCAAGAGTGGCCTGCGCAGCAGAGCACAGTCGGCCTACCATGTTACTGCGAATCCGTGGGCCGGACGGTATGATCCGGCTCACAGTCGAGTCGACCACGACATTCGGAGAGCTGGGCGATCAGGTGGGCACCGCGTCCCTGGCTTCATGGTCTGGACTCTGCACTAACCCGTCACTTTCAGCTGGCGTTGCAGCTTCCGAGCACGGTCGACTTAAAGACAATCACGATGTCAAATTCACCGAGCGGAAATGACGCCAAAGTGCTACAGAATATCAAGAAGTTCAAGCTTGGCCAGATAGGACTGCAGTTAGTATTTGATTGCCTTGATGCGGAGCTTTGATTTGATGGTGCCATCTGACTGCCGCTGTGTAGACACGGCGACTTGATATTCATTAGGTACAAACACCAGGGCGCCCTCAACGGTGCCACGAATGGCAGCGAATCCATCAAGCCGGCGTCTGCCAGGCTGAACGGAAAACCAGTCCTACCAACAGAAGACTTTCCTATCAACCCTCGGTCCGAGAAGATTTCCAAACCTTGGGAGGTCGTCCGTCAATCTGCTTTGGACGATCGGCTAGACAAGCTAGATGGAAAGATTCCTCGGAAACGGGACAAGATGTGTCGTCATGGACCGAAAGGCATGTGCGACTACTGCCAGCCATTGGACCCGTTCGATCCTGCTTATCTCGCCGAGAAAAAGATCAAATACCAGTCGTTCCACTCGCATTTGAGGAAAATAAACGCTGCGACCAACAGGCCAGAACTAGGAGGTTCCTACATTCCCCCTCTGGTAGAGCCCTTCTACAGAGTTCGAAGAGATTGTCCGACGGGGCATCCCCCATGGCCTGAGGGTGTGTGCACGAAATGTCAGCCGAGCGCCATCACGTTAAATCCGCAACAATTCCGCATGGTGGATCATGTCGAGTTCGCGTCGCCTTCCATCATCGATTGCTTCATCGACTCCTGGCGAAGAACTGGCTCTCAGCGGATTGGCTTTTTATTTGGACGCTATGCCGAGTATACTGAGGTGCCCTTGGGTATCAAAGCTGTCGTCGAAGCCATATATGAGCCACCGCAGGTGGATGAGCCCGACGGTATCACGCTGAACGCATGGGAGAATCAAAAAGAAGTCGAGCACGTGGCAGGACTCTGCGGTCTGGAGCCTGTAGGCGTCATCTGGACGGACTTGCTGGATGCCGGTCTCGGCAATGGCTCAGTAATCTGCAAGCGGCATGCCGAGTCATACTTTTTGTCTTCCTTGGAAGTGTGTTTTTCATCGAGACTACAAGCGCAATATCCGAAGCCCTCAAAATGGAGCGACACGGGCCGATTCGGGTCCAACTTTGTATCTTGCATCATCACCGGCAACGAGGAGGGCGAGATCAGCATTTCATCCTACCAAATGTCCAACGAGGCAGTCGAGATGGTTCGAGCTGAGATCGTCGAGCCTTCAGCTGATCCGACGGTCATGCTAGTCCGGGAGGAAGAGGAAGACGATGGCTCCGTCAGCCGGACCCGGTATATCCCAGAGGTATTTTACCGCAAGAAGAACGAGTATGGTGCCAATGTACAAGAGAATGCGAAACCAGCATTTCCCGTTGAATACCTTTTTGTCACTCTGACTCACGGCTTCCCCGCGGAACCCAAGCCAATCTTTACCCGAACGGCATTCCCCATTGAGAACCGAGAGTACATTGGAGAAAGCCAGGAGCACTCCGCTCTTGCCAGAGCTCTCAGGACCAACAAAGACAGCCCCGAGGGACTAGAGGTCTCTGACTTTCATCTGTTGTGCTTCCTCCACCAAATGGGCATTTTGTCCAAGGTAAGCAATCAATCGTTCCGGCAAGATTTGACGCCGTGTCTTTCCCTTGTCCCTTCTGTCTTCTCCTTTTTTCGTGACACTGTCGAGCCAGATGACTGATGCAATTTGTTGTGTCAGGACGAGGAAGCTCTGCTGTGCCGGGTGGCGAGTCAACATGAACTCGCCGAATCGTTCCAGCTCCGTTCCACAGAAGGGTGGCAGACACTGCAGGCTATTCTCCAATCGACCGGTGAGCGAGTCCCCAAGCGTCCGCGAACCCGCGACGACACTACCACCACCACCACTGCTGCTGCTGCCAAAGATTCCTCTGCCTATGATTTTTCACGGACCCATGTGCGGGCGCGCGAAACGGGTGAGCCACTTACTAAACGCTTTGCTGCCTTCAGGCTGAACGATCGACGGACGCCGCACTAGATGTTTCAATGAAGAAAAGAAGAGCGTAACGGGACGGGACGCGACGCTCGACCTCGGGCAATGCCGCAGGAAACAAGTAGATGATGATGATACGATGCGAAGTGGAAGCATTCTCTCCGGCACGGGGGTTTGTGGCATGGGCAAGCGGGGACGACGAGGCGAAGAGCGTGTCCAGTAAATAACGGAAAGGGCAGCC
This sequence comes from Aschersonia sp. MBC 508, assembly GCA_030780645.1. Taxonomy (NCBI): domain Eukaryota; kingdom Fungi; phylum Ascomycota; class Sordariomycetes; order Hypocreales; family Clavicipitaceae; genus Aschersonia; species Aschersonia sp. MBC 508. Next base: position 6,561 of record JAPFUF010000667.1, read on the forward strand.
TATGATGCTAGATCAGATAGATGGTGTGGAAATATCAACGTTGTCGCTGTTCTTGTGCTTCGGACAACAGCTGAGTGTAGCTACGTAGTTTGTCAATTGCTATTCTTTCTGTGTGTTCCGTATGCAAAGCCATAGGACTGTAGAAAAGACAAACGGACAGACAGACAGACAATGGGCGACGAAGACAGACAAATGGACATGAGAGAGGAGAACTTTTCAGTTCTTTCTTCTTCCTTTTCGTGCCTACTGTATGTACACCAAATCCAGACTCCGCTATCCAGAGCAGATTGAAAACCCATGACTGTGAACGGCAACACGAGTACCCAAGGTCAACGGCGGTCCTTCCGAGTTCTTGTCTCCCGGAAGCACACGCACACGCGCACGCGCACGATGCGCCCCAAAGAAACTCTTCAGTGTAGGATTTTTTTTCCCCCTACAGGCAAACCAAGGCATTGGAGCAAGTTCAGCACGTTGATGCAGAGAGTACGCTTTTACTATTTCATTTGCTAGTTTTTTTCCCCCCCTTGCTTCGCACTCGCTGTTTACAAAGGTTTGCCGCCAATAAAGTCTGACCAGCGGCGGACTTCGGACGGGATGCCTTCTTGCCGGGGCAGCTTCTCGCTCATGCACTGTGCAAACAGAATAGCAGTCTGAGTGCAGTGGGAAAAAAAGAAAAAAGAAAAAAGAATTGTCAGTCAGCAAAGATAAAAAAAAAGCGGTGGTAGAAATGACGGGGAGGGAAGTGTTGATCGTACCTGGGGTTCCATGAAGAGCGGGACGCCAAAGTCGACTGCGTTGCGCCTCATGACGTAGTCCACGTCCTTGGTGGTCTTTCCGCGGGCGAGAGCGAGATTGAAGACGCCGCGGATGTCATATTTCTTGAAAACCTCCCGGAGAGCGCGCTTATCGGTGGTGGGAAACTCGATAACCTCGACCTGGACGTTGCCCTTGGCGGTAGATTCGATGAATTGTTTGACGTCGTTGCCGGCGGCGTACAGTTTATACCCCAGAGGCGCAACGTAGTCGACGACTTGAGTCAACCAGGTCTTGTTGGTTTCGCCGCCAAAGAGCAGACCCTCGCCGGGCTCGGGCATGCGGAAATTCATGGTGGATTGAAGCGACGCCCAGTAGGCTTCGACCAAGTTCTTGCCAAAGCAGGCAATTTCGCCCGTTGACGCCATTTCGACACCGAGGAAGGGGTCCGCGCCAGCGAGACGCGTCCATGAGAACTGAGGCACCTTGGTCGCAAGGTAGTCGCGCTTGACGGCCATCAGATCAGTGGGCTCAGGAACATGCTTGCCCACGAGGGCTTTCGTGGCAACATCGATGAAGTTGAGCCCGAGGACCTTGCTGACGAAGGGGAATGAGCGGGAAGCCCGCAGGTTGCATTCGATGACCTTGAGGGCGGGTTCACCGTGTTCGGGATCGTCGGCTTTGATGATCTGCATGTTGAAGGGGCCAGTAATGTTCCAGGCCTTGGCGACCTTCTTCGCAATCTCCTTGACGCGCTCCATGACAGCGGGCTCGAGAGTGGCCGGAGGCAGAACGAGAGTCGCGTCGCCAGAGTGGACACCAGCCTGTTCAACGTGCTCGCTGACGGCATGGACAATCAGCTCGCCCTTGGACGCAACGGCGTCGCAGTCAATTTCCTGCGCGCCCTCAATAAACTTGCTGATGACCACGGGGTGGTCGGGCGACACATTGCTGGCGGCCTCAAGCTTCTCCTTCAGATCTTCCTGGCTGCGGATGACCGTCATGGCAGCACCGGATAGCACATAACTGGGACGGACGAGCACTGGATAGCCAACCTCGTCAGCAAACCGTTCAGCCTCGTCGACTGAAGTGAGCTCTTTCCAAGCCGGTTGGTCGACACCGATGCTGTCAAGGATTTCGGAGAATTTTTGACGATCCTCGGCCTTGTCGATGTCCTTGGGGTCGGTCCCGAGGACATTGGCGCCGCCGCTTTCTTGCAGACGAAGTGCAATGTTTTGGGGCAGCTGGCCGCCGACAGACACTACCACACCAGAGGCATTCTCCAGCTCGTAAATGTCCATGACACGCTCATAACTCAACTCTTCGAAATACAGCTTGTCGGCGGTGTCGAAATCTGTAGAGACCGTTTCTGGGTTATACTTGCGTGATCTTGTTAGTTCGTTGTCGCTGCCACAGAAAGCTTGGGCAAGACTTACGTTCAGCATGATCGTCTTCTCTCCGATTTCGCGGAGGGCCATGGCAGCTCCGACGGCGCACCAATCAAACTCGACAGAGGAGCCAATCCGGTAAACACCGCTCCCGAGGATGAGCTTGCCCTTGTCCTCGAATGTGACGTCATGCGAAGATCCGTTGTATGTTGTGTAAAGGTAGTTCGTGTCAGCGGGGAACTCGGCAGCTAGGGTGTCAATCTTCTTGACCCAGGGGCGAATGTCGAAGCTCAGTCGGTAGGCTCGCACTTCGTCTTCAGTGCTCTTGACCGCTTTGGCGATTTGGCGATCAGAGAAACCCATCTTTTTGGCCTTGATAACCTGATCTTTCTTCAAAGCCTTCAGGTCGCCAACAGCTTCGAGCTCGTGAGTACAGTCGACAATGTTCTGCAGCTTGTACAAGAACCACTTGTCGATCTTGGTCAGCTCGTGAACTTTGTCAACCGAGTAATTCTCATGCAACATGGCTTGGCCAACGGCTAGCCACCGACGATCAGTTGGATTTTGCAGCTCAAAGTCCAAATCCTCAAACTTGTCGCCCTGGAAGCCAACGAATCGGGGGTCGACTTGGCGGATCGCTTTTTGGAAAGACTCTTCAAAAGTTCGGCCGATGGCCATAACTTCGCCGACAGACTTCATCGCACTACCAATGTCGCGTTTCACATGCTGGAATTTGGACAGATCCCATCGAGGAATTTTGGTGACGATGTAATCCAATGATGGTTCGAAGTTGGCCGTCGTCGTCTTGGTCACAGCGTTAGGGAGCTCCGGCAAGCTGTGGCCCAGACCAATCTTGGCAGCCGTGTAAGCCAGAGGGTAGCCGGTAGCTTTCGAAGCAAGAGCGGAAGATCGCGAAAGACGTGCATTAACCTCGATGACGCGGTAGTCGAGGCCATCGGGCTGCAGGGCATACTGGACATTGCACTCCCCGACAACGCCTAGATGACGCACGATCTTGATGGCAGCAGTCCGAAGCATGTGATATTCCTCGTCGCTCAAGGTCTGGGATGGGGCGACCACGATCGAGTCGCCAGTGTGGATGCCTAAAGGATCGAAGTTCTCCATGTTACAGACCGTGATGCAGTTGTTGTTTGCATCCCGCACGACCTCGTACTCGACCTCTTTCCAACCCTTGAGTGATTTCTCGACCAGGATTTGGGGCGACAGCGTGAGGGAGCGAGCAGACATATTCCGCAACTCTTCCGGATTGTTGGCGAAGCCAGAGCCGAGGCCACCTAATGCATAGGCAGCACGAACAATGATGGGATATCCAACCTTTTCCGCAGCGTCTAAAGCCTCATCAACGGTGCCGACGGCAATGGACTTGGCAATGGGGATCTCAATCTCTTCCAGGGCCTTGGCGAACAGGTCACGATCCTCAGACACCTCCAGGGTGCGCACGCTGGTGCCGAGAACTTTGACCCCGTACTTTTCGAACAAGCCTTGTCGCTGCATCTGCACGCCCAGGTTCAAGGCCGTCTGTCCGCCGAAGGAGAGGAAGATGCCGTCGGGTTTTTCCTTCTCGATGACATAGCTAACATACTCCGGCGTGACAGGGAGGTAATAGACCTCATCGGCGAGAAAGTGATTTGTTTGAATAGTCGCGATATTCGGATTGATGAGGACGGAGGAGACTCCCGCCTCCTTGAGAGCCTTTAGTGCTTGTGCGCCTAACAAGGTACATATGTGAGCGACTGTTGCGTAGACCCAGACTGCACAAGCCTGAGTGCTAGGAGAGGAGCTCTCGAACCTGAGTAATCGAATTCACCCGCCTGTCCAATGGCGAGACCACCGCTCCCAATCACAAGGACCTTCTTCACATCAACTTTCTGCTTGGGCTTGATGACGCCGCTGTTGATATAAGCTTTGGGATTCGGGGCAGTATCAGTTGGAGACGCGCTGTAAGATCGAACGATGGATATCGTGCCCAGTCTCTTGGGTTGCTGCTTCGACTGGAGGAGGCCGTGACCCGGTGACCTCGACGAGGCTGTTGTCAATGTCCTGCCACAAGCACGAAATGGCTGGGGAACGCGACGGCCGGCGCGAAGCAGGGCAGGTGCGCGGCCAGCCAGAGAGGGTGACATGCTGGAGAACATTGTGAGGGCGTCCCAATGGAATTCAATGCTCGGCTAGCACCGATCCTGGGGTTGAGCCGCAACGTCTGCAAAGCCAATTGGGAGACGACCGATGGCGAGACTGGTAAAATGGACAGACGAGGGGGAGCCAGAGCTGCGAAAGAAAAGCTGGCGATGCTCCTCCAGCGGGGAAGGTTGACCGACAGGACTTAAAAAAAAAAAAAAAAAAAAAAGTCGAGTCGGAGAGAGCAGGTCTGATAGGTCACAGCACACTGCAGCGCGGGGAGAGGAGAAAAAAGGGCACTAAGCTGGGGTAACAAATTTCAGGTTGCCTTGCAGGTCCGGGTCCGGAGCGGACTAGTCACCGATAAGATAGCATCCGAAGGCCAATAAGTTTTGTCCAGATAAAGCTTGGTAGCGGTGTTGGCGGTTTCGACGGCCCTGGGGACGCTAATGGCGTCTGACAATTTAAATGGAGCTCCGATCGGCTCGGTTTTTAATTTTCTTTTGCTTTTCTCTACTGATCTGGCCAACCACATTATTGAACAATAAGAATGAGTCGGAAGGAAGACCTTGGAACAGGCGCGTCCGTTTCTCTCGGACCACAGCCGAGAGGTCTTCTGCGTATGAGGATTTTCTTCCCTTGTTGACACAATGCCCTAATGCTGCAGCCGTGGTCACATCCAGAAATTTGTCTGATTCTCATTGGCGCGTGAGACGTTCTGATGCTGGTCTTTTCTGCACAAACGCCATTACGGTCATTCCAAGTGGAGCTACAAAATGTCGGCAGTTCCTGGAACGATGATGTGAGGCTTTATTGTACGTAATGCGGGGGGCATTTTTTCATTTTTAATGTTTTGTGAATCCTCAAATATTCCAAAGGCAACCTTTTCCTGCGCTTGGCAAGCCGAATCATGGGTCCAAGCAATTGTCTACGGGTCGCAACCCCGAATGAAGTAAATTCTGTCAAAGCAAGCAAGTGACAGGAGGGCGCGGCTACGAAGTTGTGATAGGAACCCGTTTCTCTTGAGCCAGACAACGTACGGATCGGAGTGGCCTCCCTAAGGACGGTGCTTTCAGAAAGCGCCGCTCTGTGAGGTGGCTGGTTCAGACAGCGTCAGCGAATTTTTTCGTATGCTGAATGCGCCAAATATCATACAAAAACGCATTTTATCTCATTAGTATGAGGTGTATTCCGTAGGGTAGCTCCGGTCACCTTCACCTCTCCAGCCGCGACGTGCTTCGGAGATTTTGATGAGCTGAGACATCCCAGCCTCCCTGTGTCCCTTCCCTATCTCGAACATCTGCGAATCATACGCCGTGCCTTGCTCGCCGCCATACCCGAACCTCCCTGGCACCACTGACTCAGGCACTGCGTCTCCTTGGTAAATTTTCCCATTGGTCTGACCGGATCATCGGTTTCCAAGGGTTCGGCATTCAATCCGGTCTGACCCAGGCTGGAGAAGGAAAGAGCTGGAAAGCGACTTTGGGTACTTCTACCACATGCCAGACATCATGATCTCGTTTTCTAGTTCTTGGATTTCGAAGCTATGAGCTCAATGCGACAGCAGGCAGTCTGCGCAATTTCGGCGGTACGAGGTTTGACTGTCGAGTAATCGTCTCGCTTGTCCACCAACACCCTGCCCATTTTCAATCGTTGTATCTGCCATTATTGACTGCCAAAAAGCGTCACCATTGGGCTCACCTTTTGCGAAGTACTCTACGTTCTTGCGTTGTTCCCGGCGTTCGACGTTTTCTGGTCCAACACTGTCGTTCCAACGGTAGAGCAAGGCCTCCTGATGCCAACCCCCAACCGTCTAGTCGCCGAGTGCTTTCTGAGACAACCTACCCCGGCTAGCATCTAGTCACATTCTTCCCGGCAAGAGATTTCCATGTCGAAACGCGATCGGAATTGTCAAGTCCATTCACGGATTCGGAGGGCGACTGGCTTTGGAAATGAATGATGATGCCACCTGCGCTGATCAATGCTTGGCTGTCAACCCAAGCTACGACACGAAAAGGAGCAACGTGATCCTTCTTGGAGATTGCAGGAAAGGGTTCAGGATGCCCGAAAACACCTATTTCAAGTGACGCTTTTTTATCGATCCCCTTTTTCGATGCTCGTGCTGCATCTTAGCAGTGACACCCAGAAGATGAATGGAGTGCATGGCCGTAATTACGACCAAGGATCACTGCTCGATGATCAAGTTCTCTTAATAAAAAGAATGACATAGGAGCTGGAGCTTGTACATTCCCCGTTGTGAAGCCATTCTGCGCTAAATTTTGGCCGGACTGTCTCAGAAATGGAATCCTCGAGTTCCCGCGATCTTGCCCTCCGAGCTAGCGGGATGCCGTCTATGGCACTGTCCCAGCAGTTTGGTCAACGTAGCCTAAAATGGTCCGTTCCAGCTGGTCACTCTCGGGCCATTATTCCATGCGTGCCGGGGGCTGTAGTCCGTTATACCGACAGACCGGAGCCGACTCCATTTACCATACTGGCGGGTAGCGCTGTGAGACATTATAGTCTGATCAACGTATCGAAGCCCTTTGACTATAGCATATCGACAACGTATGAGGACATAGCTGAGAGGCACCAAGAAATAATATGAAGTCCCAGATGCCCCTTACCCCGGCTTCTAAAGCCAGTTGCAGTCCTTTTGAAACACGAAAAACTTCATCGCAGATTGTCAGCGTAACGTCAACGCCATGAAGCCCGGCTTCATTCCGCTACTGATCAGCTGCCTCGCAGATTGGAGCCTCGCGGCACCAACTCGCAGGGCTGATACTAGCAACAAGCGAAACGAAACACTCCAGTTGAGCACAAAAGGTGTCGAGAAGCGAAACGTTGACCTGTCGAAGCTTGCAGCTGGCAATGTCCCAAATCTGGGAGGCAACATTGCTGTTAAACCGAACGAGGACCCGTCGGAACTTCTCAGCATACTGGCAAGCTATTTCGGCCGCAGCAAGGGGAATGTTGCGTCGGGACTATCCTCTGGGAGCGGTTACAACATTGCTGATTTTCTCGAAAGTCTCGATAGCTCGCGAAATAATCCAAAAAGTGGCGGTTCGAGTAGCCTTGGTGGCCTGGACGAGATTGGTGGATCTTTGAGCAACAGCGACGATAATACGGCTGCGAAACCATTCGATAGTCTGACTGCCTACCGTGGGCCACAGCTTGAAGGCTCAGATGGTATCGCTGGTGCGAGCGGACTGAGCGGGAAAACAGACCCAAACGCCGATTTTGACCCGCAAGATGTCCCAGGTTATTTGCCAGTCAGTCTCGATGGAGAAACGCTCGGATCCGACGCTCTTAGCGGAGACGTCTACCAAGGCCATTCATATACAGGCCTAAAAGGAGATGATTCAGACAGCACCCGCATGGAGGGTCACGGCTTCATTGGCGCAAATAGTCAGCCAATAGGTTCTTCTGGAGCTTCTGGCGGCCTTGGCCAAGCCGATTACAGCGGCCATGGATTTCTTGGATCGTCGTTGGGAAGTCCCGCCGTAGCAAGCGGGCATTCTAACATCGAAGTAAACGGGTTGAACGGTTTGTCTTCTACTTCACTTTCAGGCTCACGGCAGGGAGGTTCTTCAACTGGTAATGACACCTCGTCCTGATCCCTTCGGTATCTGGCTGACAAACCTTTGCAGGTAATTTCGCGGGTACTGTCAATGGCCAGGGCAGTTCCGGCCTGTTGGACTCCGCGAATGGCCACGGTGGAGTCATTGTGACCAGACCGGCAAACGGCAATCTCAACGGCGGTCTCTCTGGAGCTGCCCTTCCAAACGTTGGTCAGATAAGCAATAATCCAGCAGAATCAGGCAGTACATCTGTTTCCAGTTCTAGGGTTTTACTCCTCCTCCTCAATCTTCTCAAAGAGTACGGACGGGGCAAAGCTCTTCCTGGAAGCATTCCGGGGAGCGCTGGTGTTTTGCCTGGAAACTCAGTCCCCGCCATTGTTACGCCTGGGACTACAACAGGTGGAAGTGTAAATCCTCTTGTCGGGAGCTATGGAAGCGATCTCAGCCAAATGACCAATGAGGAGGCCGCTCAGCTTATATTTGGCTTGTTAGGATTTGCCGGCAAAGATGGAAACGAAACAACGAACGGCTTTGCTGGCATAGTGGGTGGCTCCGTGGTGCCCGTCAACACAGTCAACAACGGCAACACGGGCCTAGGTGGAGCACAAGATACTAGTGGTCAGTCCAGCAGCTCTCTCGATACGTCAGGCATTGTTTCTGGCGGCATCCCTGGTAGCGGAATCACAGGCAGCAGTGCAATTATCCCGGGTCAGAGCCCTGAAACCCTTTCCCCGACCGAGGGACAAAGTTCGAGCCAATTCGCCCTTTTGCAGATCTTCATTTCGCTTCTCGAGAAATCTGGGCTTACCCGCGAGGAAGCTCTTACTGCCGTTCTTGGAAGCCTGAAAGGAGACAGTGGTAGCGCGTCGATCAACCCTCTTGGTAGTTCGGCCACGGGAAACGGTGCTGAGAGCAACAGCGCGCCTGGAAACAACATAGTTCAGGCGGGGGGCAACAGTGCTGCGAAAGGAGGTACTCAGCGTCCATACGTCGCTTCCTCGACCGGAGCAGATCAGGGCTCTCAACAGAACCTACCTTTCGCTGAAACAAGTACTGTTCAAGTGGTTGAAAGCAATAGAAACCCGTTCGACGATGAACTCACCTCGACCGTCTACTCAGGGGGAATGGATGTTGTCAGCTCATCGGGGACGCGTACTGCAGTATCCAGCTACTACCAGACTACGTACTTTAACCAAGGCACGCCTGTAAACACAATTAGCAGACCAACTGGCGGGATCTCCGAGGGAGGCTCCGTCATATTTCTCAATCCGAGCGAAAGCAGCCAACAGACCACCAAAGCAGATGGGAACGTAAGTATTCAAACCATTAATCCAGATGAAAGCCGCACTACCACTTTGAGCGGAGACTATGTCGATGGAACTGGCATTTCGCGGGAAGGCTCCAATGCTACGCCTAGCTTGAATCCAACACCAAGCTTGAGTGCAAGTCAATCTATGCCCCGGATCGCTACGTTTTCGACGGAAATTCAGACTCAAGGTCCGAATCGTGGCGTGACGCGTCCGGGTCAAAGCTCACCCACCGACATCAGCAGTCCGCAAAGAGGGGTTGCAAAAGGCACTGACACAGACAGCGACGGCCGCCCCGATGGAAACTCGATAACAACGTTAAATGAAAGTGGCAATGAGACTCCGAGCACGTATTCAGATCTCAGGATCACGACTCAGATCTCGGGCGCCACTACGTATGAAAGTCAAAGCTCTCCAATGACCCTTGATAACCCTCAGGATGGGAATGCACTTCCAACGGGTATCGGCTCAAGTCGAGTCACTACCAAACTCCAAACTGCAATCTCCTCAGAACTTATGAGTAGCAGTAACGACATTGAACAGACGCCGAATCCTACTTTGAGCACGAACAAAGGTCAGTCTCCCGCCGGTATCCCGCAAGCAGGCATGACGACTGTATCAAACGTGGGTCCCGCGATGGACACAGCGCAAAACTCTGCACCGAATAGCCCGGCAGGTCAGAACCAAGGCTTGAGTGAAAATGATAATACCAGCAGTCAGCCTCAAGGCAACGTGCCGCTAGGGGGTCCGAATAATCCGTCAAGCGCGATTGTTACTCGAAGCTCGGATCAAACAATTATCACAAGTCAGATTTACAACTCCGGTAACACAAAGAGCGGCCAAACTCCCGTCAACGGCCAGCAGACAGCCTTGGAAGACATATCTGAAGCATATCCCACGCGGAGTACGAGAGGTAGCATGGTTGTCGCTTTGGCTGGGAGCTCATCCCAGGTTGTGGTTCAGCAATCTACCGAGAGGACCGGCTCTGATATGATTGTCACCCAGAGTATTGGCAGGAGCAATAGCACGAACCCTACTGAAGGCTCCGTCGACGGTAATGTCGGCCCATCTCAACCTACTAGCCAACCGGCTACCATTAGCGAAGCGCAAGGTGTAGCTTCCTTCCAGAACACAGATGGCAGCACCAGTGTAGTGGCAGGTGGAGGCCCGACTCAAGTCAGCGGCCAACAATCAACAATAAGCTATGTGACCGGAGCACCATTCCCGCAGGACGCATATAGCAGCAGGGGCACGGCTCCCGTTGCGACCACCCTAATAAGCTCTGGCAGTCCATCCAAACTCGGAATTCAAGGAGGGACTACGAATATTGCACAAGGTGTGAGCCCTACGCAGAGCACAGTCAGCAGCAGCACGACGGTTCCAATCGAAAATCCAAAGAACGATTCTGGCATTCCGCAACTACCAGGCATCAACAGTGCTCCCGAAGGAAGTTTCACACAGAGCTCAAGTGGCGGCAGCAGTAGCACCCTAACGCAAAGTCTTGGAGGCCCGGGGGTAAATCCATCCCAAGCCAGTCCGCAGCAAGTGAGCATGGGCACTACACGGGCCCTGAACCCTACAAAGACCTCGGACGCCAGCGGCACTGTCTCAACAGGAACTCAAGAGACAAGCCCTGAAAACGGTTCTGGAAATAGCGCCAGCAGCATTCCCGACAGCAGTCCCGGAACTAATCCAGAAGATACTTCTCTGGCCAGCAACAACGGTCTACAATCTACAATTTCTGGACAGCGGCCAGGCACAAACAGTCCGAAAACTGTGTATCCTGCATTGACAACGAGTGAGAACGGCGATGTGGCTCCTTACCAAACCCTAGAAGGCAATTCCGGCAGCAGCTCCATGAGTAACCCTGGCAGCATTATCAAAAATGTCACTACCAGGGATTCCAAAGATGGTGAACAACAGGTAATCACGGGAATGGTGATTAGCGTGCGTACCACGCAAAGCTTTGGTCAGAGCAGTGGCACCATCCCGACCCAAAGACCTGGGGTAAGTGCAGCCAGTACTCCTGGAAATGACAATCAGTCTCCAGAAAGCGGTCAGTCTGTCGTCGCGAACACTATCTACAACGTACAGTCTTCGCAAACCTCGCCTGGAGACAGTGATGCGGTTCCGACGCAAGGCCCTGGAGCTCTTTCTAGTGGCAGTGTTGCTGAAAGCACAAACTTTGGCAATAACAGGCCAAGCAACAGCAGTCCTGGCAACCATAATCCTGGCAGCAACAGCCCTGGAAGCAACAGCCCTAGCAACAATAGCCCAAGCGCGAGTGTGATATACTACACGGAGCGCCCATCCCAGGGCGGCTCTCCACCATATGTCACGAGTAGCATCGTCGACTTACGTCCTGCCCGATCCTCGGCTGGGGTCAGCAATGTTCCTGCCACACAAGTCTCTGAAAACGCTCCTGGAAGCAGTGGATCCAGCAATCAGCCAAACAACGGCGTTGAAAGTCCTTCACAAGCTGCCGGACAACAAGCGCGCATGACAAGCGCGACTACTGTGGCTCCCACGCAGAGCTCTAGTGATGACCTCGGTACAACGTCCACACAGACCTCTAAAAACGGCTCTAGCAACAGCTCTAGTAATGAAGTTTCCACCAACAGCCCCGGTAACAGTACCGAAAACGGTCGTGATAATACTGGGGGCAATGACTCGGAAGACACTGTCGTCAAGCCGTCTCAAGTCAGCTCACAGCGAGCAGGCACGACCAGTGCATTCAATGTAAGTCCTACGCAGAGCTTAGGCGAGGGTAGCGATGGCACTCCCATCAACAGTCCTGGGACAGATGGAATTGGTTTTACCAGCGTCGCTTCTGGCAACAACGGCCCTGTCAGCAGCATTAATCCGGCTGAGGGCAACGCCCGACAAGGTGGTACGAACAAATCATTCACTATGGAAACGTCAAGCTCCGAGGAAGTTAGCACTGCAACTCCGACGAACAACCCTGGAAACAACGTTGGGACCAACTCCCGTGGTAGCAGCCAGGGAAGCATTATCGCACAGAGCAGCAACGGCCCTTCTCAAAGTATCCCTGAGGAAATGGGCGTAACCGGTGTTTCCAGTACAAGCCCTACACAAGGCCCAGATGTAAGCAGCGAGACAGGTCAAACTGCCAGTCCAGTCGCAATTGGCGCAAATGGGGTCCAGTCCCCCGGTGCTCAACAGCCGGGCACAAGCATTGCGTCTGTCCAAAGCTCACCATCAGGCTCAGGCGAGAGTGGCGGTACGAGCCAGACCGTGATCTCAAACGGCCGAGACAGTAGCAGCAGCATTGGCCCTCAGCCCACTGCGAACGCTCCTCAAAGTCCTGGTGGAAGCAACAATCCAAGCCAAAGCGGAGGCTCTGGTGAAAGCAGCGATGCTAATGACAGTATTCCGCAAGGCTCAAACAGCTTTTCTGGTGAAGGTCCAACAAGAAGCACAGCTCAGACTGTTCTTCCAGTGGAAACTACAAATACGAGCGGCAACGGCAACAGTGATACCCAGCTACCAGGGAGCGGGCAGCAAATTGCTTCAGATGTCGTGACAAACGCGGCCTCAACGCAGAGGCCCATTGAAGCCAGCAACCCGACTCAGCTCGCAGGTTCGAATGGCAACAGTAATGTCAGTACTCAGCAGGTAGAGATGGGCGTGAGTCCGACACGAAGTGCCATCGAAAGCACCAATCCAGCTCAGACGACAAGCCTGATTGTAAGCAACAACGGTGACCAGCCCCAAGAAAGCGTTACACAGGCAGTCACAAGCAGTTTTCCCGTGATAAGTTCCGCGCAAATATCAAGTAAAAACAGCACTTCAACCCAGTCTGGAAGCCCGACTGGACCCAGCAGCGCCCTTCAGTCCCAGTCGACGACAAGTGGAAGCTCAGGAAGTATGAGCGAAGTCTCGGGTAGCTCCCCGGCTGCAAACGGGAGTCCACAAGGAACCAACCCGGAGAGCAGCGACGACCAGTCTCCTGCGAATATGGCTTCACAGAGCGCCGGCGTCAGTGTAAATCCGAGTGGGAGCTCGAATGGGCCTACCGAGGGAGCATCGCCCACCGAAAATGGCATTTCTCAAATCGGCTCTCAGAGCGCTGGCAGTACCAGTGTCGTCAGTCTCAGCAAAGCCGGAGGTACGAGCACTACTACGGCGCAAGCGAACAACCAGGATAGTAGTAACAATGGTCAACCGAGTATAGTGAGCGGGCAAGTTGGTGGCAGCGAGACTGTAAAGACAGACCTGCAAACCTCAAGTGCCACTTTCGTTAGCAACACGCCCGTGCAGACGGCTGGAAGCGACAGCCAAATCCAGACTGAGGTGCTCACCACCAGGAGCGCCCAACCCACCGTCACAGGCCAACGTGCGGGCGTTTCGAATGGACCTTCGGTGGGACAAATTGAAAGTGCGGAAACGACAAGTCTAGGGCAACAGATTCCCACCAACGGCGTTTCCTCAACCCTCAGCAGCGTCTCCCTGATCAGCAGCTCCCTAATCAGCAGCTCCCCAAGCGGAGTCTTCCCGGGTAGCGTCAGCCTCAGCAACAGCATCAGTCATGAAACCGAAGTACCCGTCAGCAGGGCCATTAGCAGCCAAGTTGGGCTCTCCAGCAGCATTCCTCAAAACGAGCAGAGCGCTCAGATGAGCGGCGTGGCAACCGGAACTCCGACTTCGTCAGCGGCGCCCAGTGAGAACAGCGGGAACCAATCGACTGTCAGTCTTAAGGGAGGCAGCAGCAACAGTGGCGGCAGCAGCGTCAACGGAATGACGAGCTCAGGGGGCGGCAGTGGAGGAGGCTCAAGCAGCAGCTCGGGCAGCAGCTCAAGCACCAATTCTGGCGGGGGCTCCGGTGGAGGTGCCGGCGGCAGCAGCGACGGCAGCAACAGCGTCAACGGAATGACGAGCTCAGGGGGAGGCAGTGGAGGAGGCTCAAGCAGCAGCTCGGGCAGCAGCTCAAGCACCAATTCTGGCGGGGGCTCCGGTGGAGGAACTGGTGGCAGCAGTCAGAACCAAGGCCTAAGTCAGAGTTCGAGTAACTCGGGAGGATCCAGCGGAAGCTCCAATGCATCAGGGACCTCAAAGAACAACACACTCACAAGCGGTCAAGCCAACGAACAACAATCAGGAGGCTCAAAGAGCATGATGAGTCTGACCGGGGCCCAAGGCGGCGGCTCAATCTCCGGAGGGGTTAGCAGTGCTTTGTCCGGTATACTTCCGGCCCAATCAACTTCCAGTAGCACTGGCCCGACGTCGACCAGCAGCTCGACCGGGCAAAGTGCTGGCTCAGGGAGCGGCTTTTCGGAAATCACGGGATCCGGAAGTAATGGTAGCTCGGGTTCCGGCGGTGGAGTCAGCGGAGGCACCGGCAGTGGGTTCAGTGGTGGCTCAGGTTCAGGAAGCAGCTCGTCGAGCTCGCAGAGCAGCTTCTCGGGCTCACAGGGCAGCGCATCAGGCTATGAAAGCAGCTCTTCGGGAACAGGGGCTAGTCGCACCGGAAGCGGAGCCGGCTCCCTGTCTGGCAGTGGCTCAGGCGGCGGAAGCTCAAGTGAAAGTAGATTCATGGGCAAAGTTGATAGCGGCGTCGACGTATGCCCCTGCGCCAGCATCTAGAAGATCTGAGCATGATGGGCCAGAGGCCCGGAGGTCATCGGAACAAAGGTGTTGGCTGCAAGGATTGGTAGCCTGTCAAGGCAAGGGGTTCATCATATCGTTGGATGGCGGCCAGACAAGTATGGTGCACAATTGTCGCACTAATTATCCCCAGGGTGAGCGGGAACATTGATTCCTGGAATCTTTCTTTGATTGACTTTTCTTTGAGTGTACATAGATCCTTAGGGGCTCTGGAGGAGGTGAAGGGAGTGGTGAACTGGCTTAGCGAAGAAATTGGAAAACGATTCTTGTCCGTGGACCTGGGTCGGCCCGGTGCAAGGGGGCTCTGGACGATGTCAGCAATGACGTCGGCGAGGATCCCGAGCATGACGCCATTCGTGTGACTGATGTAAGACGCCAGCATGATCGGAGGAGAAACTTGGCACTGGATCGGCCCGCGGTTCGAGCGAAGAATGGAAGCTTTGTGCTGTCACATCTGTGATTCTGCTATTTGTGACAGTTGTCTCTGCAATTGTTGCGTTTGTGACTGTGACAAATTATGTGGTTCCTCCATCCAATATAGAGAGAGAGAATGAGATGAGTGATTGGCAAAGGGGAAATGGCCCAAGTAGACAGGTGATTCGAATGAAAAACAATGTGAGCGTCCGACCTCGAGGTGACAGCCACTCGCTGCGGCTGACTTCGGGTCGAGCTGCAGCTGCAGCAGGCATCTCGGCCTGATTGTCGCTCAGCTTATCTCGAGGATTTCCCCTCCTCCGCCATCATGCAACCAAACCGCCCAGCAGCAGGAAAATGGCTTCGTCGGTGCTATTTGCCGCCGCCCTTCCGTCCGTGTTGGTCGGCGCCCTGGTGATTGCCCTTGTTGGCTTCAAAAGCCACCCTTTGCTGCTGGCAGGGCTTCGGTCCCTGGTGTCGCGGATAGTCAATGTTCGTTTTTAGGAATCGCTCTGTTGTTTCGATTTTGATTTATTTTTTTTTTCCTCTTCTTTCGCATGACTTTTTCAAAAGTTCTCTAGGATTAGACTGACCAGCACACCTAGGCCATACTGCTGTATCGGTACCCTATCAAGCATACGGTGCAGTCGAGCCGTCTGCCGTCCCTTCCATACGTCTTCCCCAACGGCCAAGGCAACGTGGAGAAGTTCATGCATGGACGGGCAAATAGTGCCAGGTGGGAAGCCGAGTACGGCAGTCTATATCGCCTATGGTCCGGGACTAAGAGCGAAGTGTAAGTCGGACAAGGCTGAGAGAACGAAGTGAAATGGGACACTGAGACGGTTTGCAAGCGTTCTGACCAAGTCGGAACATGTCGAGATCGTCTTCCGTGACTCGCATGCTCATCGCAAAGCCGACGCCATCGATAGCGGCTATCTCATGCACAGTCTTCTCGGATCGTGTCTCGGTCTGATCAGCGGCGAGACATGGGGCACCGTCAAGAAGTGCGTCGAGGCACCCTTTCTGCACGCAGCTATGAGTGCGAGTGCCGTCGACGTGCAAGTTTTCACGCGCGCCTACATGCGGAGCCTTGCAAAGGATGTCGATGAGTTTCGTCGGTTTGGAAAATTACATCCTGTGCGTGACCTGAAGCTACTGCCGTTTCTGCTCGTCGCCAAGGTCATCTACGGCCTGTTGCCTTCTTCCCTCGAGCAGGAACTCATAGACTTGATTCCGCCGCGGGAGACGCTGTTCAAGTCAGTCATTGGCGGAGGTATCACCAGGTTCGGACTCTCACGTTTTCTTCTCTTACCCGAGATTCGAGCCCTACATGAGTTTAAAAACCGGTTCGCGGACTGGAGCAGCCGCGCGCACGCACATGCCCTCTGTCATCCGGGACTGTGCGGCACCACAGCCCCGGTCATTACCATGTATGAAGCACTGGAGCAGGGCAAAGTCACGAAAGAGCAGCTTCTGCAAACGCTTGATGAGATGCTGTTTGCCAACATTGACGTCACGATGGGAGGCTTATCGTGGCTGCTTGTGTTTCTAGCTGCTCATCCGGCCCTCCAGCAGACTCTGAGAGACGAAATACGCACGCAGTCTGCCACCCCTTCCGCCTGTCACGATTATCTAGTCCCTTCGCGGACTGTCGCACCGGATCTGCTGGGTGCGTGCATCTTGGAGTCAGCGCGTTCTCCATTCCACAAGCCTGCCCGACCACTCGCGTGCTGGACGGCTTCGAGATCCCTGCTGGGACAAACTACATCGTCGACTCGTATGCACTCAACGTTCGTGACCCTTTCTGGGGCCCAGACAGAGAGCACTTCAATCCGCAGCGCTGGCAGGAACGACACGCGCGGGGGCATGATCTGCGTTATCGATATTGGCGCTTTGGATTTGGTCCGCGGACGTGTCTCGGCAAGAACTTGACGGACCTAATTCTACGTAGTGTTGCTGTCGAGATGTTGAGTAATTGGCACATATCATTACAGGACACATCAGAAGTTGGGGGAAAGGTGCGAGAGCAGGGCACGGACGGCATTGTGAAGGAGAATGTGGAATTGCCCTGGGATCACGAATCATGGATTCACCAGCCCGACTCACTGCTAGTCTGTAGACCTCTGACGAATGAAGGAGAAGGTCTGTCGAGGATCGGCTTGGATGAGCCTGCCATTTAGGGTCTTCGGATACTACGTCTAGACAGCATGTCAGCTACATAATCATCCGAGGTGGAAGCTGCTGCTGGGAGAGATCAGAAAAATATGTTATGTGTCATCATGAGCAATTTACAAAGTATGCAATTCGTCAGCTCACGGTCCACTGCGTGATTTTTGCTAGTTGTGAAATGGAAAGTTCATTCTCGCCTAAACTTTCGGCGAAGAAACTTCCGCGCGTGAAACAGAGAGCAGTAACGGCGTACAAGGGGCCAAGCCAGTGTGAATGTACGCTGGCTGAATAAATCCGTAGACATATGAATTCTCAGGGCGCTAGCAAATGTCGCACGGAACCGACAGGCTCGAGAAGGGCCAGGAGCAAGATTTTGCGGAATGCCGTCGGTCCTTCTGGGTCACACAACTCGCGTGTAGCCCGATGGAAACATCACAAAACTACGATGGGCCATCGATTGGTCAGGAAAGGAACCAATCGCAGCTCTATACTCGTATTTTCAGCCTCCAATCTCCGAAAGGATGCCCACCAATTCGGTCAAAGGGAGCAGTGTCACCACGTTCTCGAGAAAAGGTAACGTATCTTTAGTATACTCTGTTGGCACGCTTCCGTATCTACGTAGGAACATTTACTCAAGGTATTTGCGAGGCGCTACTCCGATTTGCTCTCAGCTTCTGACAGCCTGCCTCGAGGAGAGACGAGAGCAAGCTCATGAGCATGGAATGTTCATATAGAGGTAGCTCGAATTGTAATTGTAGAGGTTTGTAAGAGGCGTATTTTTGAGCAAGCTACATGGCGGTATTGTTCAGCTCCCTAAAACTGGAGTACAATAGTGTCAGATGGTTGCATCATCTCACTGGTGATAAGGAAATTCGACTGTATAGAGGTTGACTGTGCACAGTGTCCATTGACATGCATCTTCTCCTGACCATACCGATCGTCCAAATGATCCTGGAGATCAAGAATACGGGCTTCTTCGAAGGATCTCAGGCGTAAAATGTATCTATACGAGGTGGTTTCTTTGTGCTATCGATGCTGCGATCACCGTGTATATTCATTCCAGCAGCAAGATCTTCCGATGCTATTGTTGCCATTGCCCTACTCTTGGAGTTGTGTCAATCATGATCAATTCTGAGGTCATCCTGCACTCTGCTCTTCCAAGACTCGCGTTTCTGCTCGCGGTTATTCTTATTCTTCATATTGTATTTGCTCTTTTCTTTTCGAAACACCGAAGTATTCCTGGGCCGCGGCTCAGCGAGATCACACGACTATACCTTGCTTTTCATGACTTTTGGCTCACTCTCAATGAGAGAATTTACTCCTGACATGAAAAGCACGGCCCTGTCGTAATAAAATGGGTGAAGTTTCCTTCTCCCGTCCGGGCGCAACGCGTGAAATATACGGCGCAGCTGGCCGTCACCCCAAGAGCGACTACTTTACGCGGTTTGCCAACTACGGTGAGCGTCCCACATTCACTGTCAAGGGCTACGATGAACATCGCGAGACGCGTCGCTTCACGTTCTCTCTCATTCTACCAACAACAACCCATAGCGCAATCCATGGTAACTCCCTGCAATCACGTTTTCAAAGATTTTCTGGCTCAGATCGCTAGAGACACTGATGGCGACATCAAGACTCTGGATTTCTTTACCCGTCTCACGTTGTACGTTTTCGACAACATGACGTATTCCACCTACGGCCCCCGTCACTGCGCGAAGACGATCGAAAATGAATGTGACGAGAGGCGCATGCTGCACAGACCTCGTGACTGTGAGATCTGAGACAACCGTTTGCATGGTCTCCCAGTTATTCATTCTCTCTACCGAAAAGCCACAGCATTGGTCACGCGGAATCCTAGATATCTGCCCGCCGAGCATGAGCTCACGCGATGGAACTCTTCAGCAGTTTGTCAGAGCCTCCGAGGACCATCTCAGTAGTAGTGCCAATTCACTGATGGGCTTCTTGTCCGAGGCGCGGACGAAATCAGGTTCCCGTATCTCTGAGGCATCTATGGCCTCGGAGTTGCTTGATAATATCAACGGCGCGCAGACTACGATAACCGCTGCCCTGACCTATGTCTTTTGGAACCTAGCGTGCAACCCTGAGCGGCAAGAAATGGCGAAGAAAGAATCGACTCAGCTGGACCTCGACGAAAGCGATGGGATACCTCGGTTCTCAGACATGGACAAAGCCCCCGTGCTCGACGCCAGTCTTCGCGAATCGTTCCGCATCAATCCCATCTCCAGCGGTCGAGCAGAACGGGTCGTTCCCCACGACGAAGTATATGATGGTGTGATTATAGCTGCGGGTACGAGTTTTGTCCTAGTCACTGCGGCTTGTGATGTACAAGATTTTTGCTCTTGCTAATGAAAGTGATATTGAAAGACCATTGTGTCGACTTCGACCATTGCAATGCACCGATCACATGTCGAGTTTCTGTCACCACGCGACTTCGATCCAGACCGTTGGCTCAATACGAACGCAGCCCAGCGGAAGGCAATGGAGGCTTGCTACATGCCCTTCAGACAAGGCACAAGTGTCTGTATCGGGCGTGCGCTTGCCATGGAGCAGACCAAGATGCTGGTGGCCGCATGTTTGCTGCGCTACAGCGTCGAGGTGGACAAAGACAGCGGGACTAATGAGAGAACATTGAAGCTCAGCATGCAGGATGCATTGCACTGGGGCCTTCGCTGTGATCTAAAGATGATACCGTTGAATCCTTGACCACGGTCATGATGCACGCCGGCCCCTTCTGTTCGATCGCGCTTGCTCTTTCGCACTGACCATCATCGACATTGACGATTGCATAAGATTGAACTGCAAGGATCCAGAACTAACACAAAGAGACTAGCGAGAGGGGTAGAGGACGTGCGGCTGGCTGTTTTGGTTGTGTTGGCCGTACTAACATGGACGAGATGTGTTGGCTGCTCAAAGTGCAGACGCCAAGTTTTATGTGTATATCTACTGTAACACCAGACTGATTTCATCCTGAATGTCAGAGGTATGTTGTTCATCATTCAGTCGTCCTTGGAAGGATATTTCAGTCGTGCATCTTACAAGACTTCTGTGTATTGAAAGGCATAGGTATTGATGAAAGCTGGAAAGATCGAAAAGCCGCCAGGCAAAGCCTGTGTTTTGTGATCCAGTCTGTCAGCAGCAAAAGTATCATACATCTTCCACAGTAGAATTGCAATCGAAAAGGGGGGTTTTTTCTTCTTCTTCTTTTTTTTTTTTTTTTTCAGAATGTGCTTGCTTTCATCTCAGCTTTAGTAAGTCGCCGCGCGCCTCCGGCCCTTTTCGACCTGGCTACCTGAAATGGCTGAGCGTCCCAAACAGTCAGAATGCCTGTTCTCTTCTCAAGGAGGGAAATCGAGATCATTTGTTTTACGTCGTTTCATTTATTGTCCCTCCCTCCTGGACGTCGTTTGCAGATCCCGTCTTCCTCAACCCAACGACGGCGACAACTGCAATCGTAAGTGTCAAAGCAAACGCCGACCAGAACGCCGCCTTGTATCCTTCAAACAGAGCTTCCCCGCTCTTCTTGTCCTCATACGGCGACTTCTCCGTGACGCTGTCGGCAATGATGCCAATGGCGGCGAGACCCAACGCTGTTCCAAACTGGGCAACCGTGTTGAACACCGCGCCAGCCAGCGCTTTGGTATCCTCCGGAAACACTTGGCTGATGACGATGAGCCCGACGCAGAAGAGTACATCTGCCGAGAGCTGTGAAAGGGGGACTAATAGTCAGCATAGGCCGCTGAGCAGTACAGCGATGATGGCAGCGAGAGGTAGAAAGTGGACTTACTGGGTGCAGGAGCTGTGCGGGAAACGCAGCATACCAGTACGGCCACTCGGGCTTGATCAATGCCATGATCAATGGCGATCCTGCGCAGAGGATCGAGGTGACGAACACGAGCCACATGGCCGAGACGCGGTCGATGATGAGACCAATGACCAGGTTGAGGAGGGCCCCAACAATCATGGACGGGAGCAGACGGATCGACGACTGGAGCGGGTCCAGATGCTGCACTTTCTGGAAAAAGAGGGAGGTATAGAGCTCAAGAACCTGCATCACGGCGTACGACATCATGACCATGATGCAGACACTCGAGAAGGTCATGCTCCTCCACAGGTAATTGGGAATCAGGACCGGCAACTCGTGATGGGCAGCAAACCTCATCCACCACACAAACAACGGCATGAGAAGCAGGCTGATGACAAGCAGCGCTATGACCGAGGGGCTGCGAATCGAATTGCGATCCTCCGAGAGCTGCACCAGAACAAATGCAAGCATGGCGAAACACGTAGATTCAATCACAGCACCGGGCCAATCTACCTGAGTCCGGAGCCGCTTCCACGACGGCTGGACGAGCAAACTGTCGGTGGGGAGAAGAAAGAAGCCGATGGGGCAGCAGACGGAAATCGTGGCAGCGGCGAAATACCAGGCAGGCCGCCAACCGACCGTCTTGATGAAAACGCCGCCGAGCACGAGGCCAGCCGAAAAGCCGAGGGGCTGACCAAGCCCCGTGCAGGCAAAAGCCAGATTGCGCAGCCGCCCAGGCGCAATGGCGTTGCAGAGAATGCCGACAGAGGTCGGGAGACACATGGCGACGGAGATGCCCTGCATGGCCCGGAACATGGTCAGCTGGATGTCGGTCTGTGCCAGCCCGCACGCCAGGGTGAAGGCGCAGAGGAGAAAAGTGCCGAGCAGAAAGACTCGTTTGCTGCCCACGACATCAGCCAGCGTCCCGGCGACAATCAAGCAGGCGCCCGTGGTGAGGCTGTAGACGGAGAGAGGCCAGTATATGGTCTGGGGCGGAATGTCGAGGTCGCGCGCCATGGTGGGGATGCCCGTGGTGATGAGGCCGGTGCTGATGCTCGTCATGAATGTCACCAGCGTCAGGTAAGACATGATGATGTACGATCTGGCCGGCTTTACGTAGCCCACGTGAAGCTGGTTGGATCCCATGGACATGGCAGAGGCGGTCGAGAAGGCTCGAGGGGGCCCGGCCGGCGGCGGCCTCACGCTCGTCGACCGTCCTCTGGCTGTGTATGACCTCGCAAACACATCGGATCCCGAACGAGCTTGTTGAGGAGGAAGCTTTATGACGCCTGGTCCGGGACGACGCCGTGGCATCGTGCCGTACGGCTGCTCATGCTCGTCATGGCTCTGCTTCGGCAACATCGCCCCTTGGGAGTCGGGTGTCTCGGGCAGATTGCTAGATGGTTGAGCCATTGCAGAAAGTCGACTGCGACTCTCTCGTCGCTTCTGTGCGAGAATTGGAAGACCGTGAATGATGCACCGGCTGGGTTCTCATTCGCCTTCACCAGCAGCTTTTTCTTTTCTTTTTTTTATTCAAGAAAGCGCGGACGGACTATCGTGCTGGCGCTCGGACGACCGCGAAACTGCGGTAGGATCAATCGGATTCAGTCCAGAGGGGACAAAAAAAATGAGGTTGTCACGACCGCGCTGCTGTATCGTGTCATGTTTGAGATTCACTCATCTGAGGCTAGGCGTTATCGCGTATTCTCACATCGTGGCTTTTCAGCCCCCCCCTACAAATCGTCGATCTGTCTGACAGCTTCGATCGAAGCTGTTGGTCTGCCCATCACTTTGCGGTCGCACCGACGCGACTGGGCACACAGACCAACAGCAAAGCACGTACCAGCGACGTTTGCCCAATCCCAAATGCTCGTCTGTCGACGCCAAAGTTGAGTGAGAGTAAACGGCTGAGCCGACCAATTGTTCCCCGCCGATAAGATGATTGTGACACCTCGCTTTGCGTTGGCCCAGCTGACACGGCAAGAGTATGCGAACACATGGTGCGTCATCTCCGAACCTTGTCTCCCGTTGACACCAGATACTTTTCACAAGAGGTCGGAGAAGTGAGGTAGCGCCACCAGCGACGGACCGCATGTATTGCCTATGGCTGGTCGGGGGTGCTGATGCGACGGGGAGCAAGAGGTCCGCGTCACCCCGATTTCTGACAAGCCAGCTCTTCCCCGCTTGATGACTGCGTTTGTCCAACGTCAGCGTCGGTTACGCCACGTGTTAGCTGTGCTCACAGCAAAGAATACATTCCAATCCTGGCGGCGGCAGATATGTCCTATAGCTCAGCTCAGTTGTTCAGGCAAGAGGGCCTGAATTGACATCTTCCTTCTCACACCATGACAGACATTTTGTCAACTCGACATCTATGCATGTTTGGGGTGGCCACTCTTTGCGTCTCGTTTGTTTTGCGCTCACTTCCTGGACCAACCGATGAAGAAGCACACCATGACAAGGATGCGTGTCACTTGGTCAGTGCTGGATGATGCTCTACATGATATGACGGCGCTAGTAGTTTCTCCTATGTGGCTCATCTGCCGGTGCCAGCTACGGCTATAACATGGGTTCGGTCCGGATTCTGACGACGCTAGCGGCCTCCTCCGCATGGCCAAGTTGGAGGTGTCGCGAAGCTGACCCCGAGTTGAGATGGCAATTGTATCCAACCTTGCATCTTATAGTCTTATCTACCGGCTTACTGTCACCGTCGTCATGTAGTAGGTTCAGCACATCCTTTGGCATTGTAAAACCCTGGAGGGCTGTATGTATGTAGCTCAGTGTCACTCGGCCTCGGATCGAGCCTTCTCCTCCAGCATCTCCTTGATATATCCATTCAGCCAAAAGCCCTTGAGCTTCTCAGGATCCATCTTGCCGGCCCCTTCGACACGGCCAAAGCAACGGTCCTCTCCGGCTCCGCACCAACAGTCAAAGGGCTGCGCCAAGATCCACTCGGTACTGGGGTAGAAGAAGGAGAGCATATCGCCCTTTCTGAGATCCCGGTCACGATTGACGCGCATCTCCATGCGCTCCATATCCCACTCCAGTGTGGGGCTGCATCTTGTTCAACAGAAACGAAGGGGACGGTCTCCGGGGCTGGGGTGCGTTTACTTACGCGCATGAGTGGTTGACAAAGTGGATGTCTGAGTTGAGCTCAAGGTGCAGGTAGCGCCCTGCCTGCGTCGTGCTGTACGATGGAGGCGTTGTAGCCGTCACGCCTGTGATGCGGGCGAAGAGAGCGCCGGCAGGCAGATCGACAAGCGACTCGGCCCAGGACCGGAACGAGCCACCGGCTGACTTGACCACCATGAGCCGGTCGAGATCTGGATTGACCCATGCTGGAAGTTGGTCAGACACCTTGTCGCTGACGACGTGCTTCTTCATGGTAGGGTTCTGGGCAAAGGAGTGCAACTTCTTGGCCCCTGTCGTCTCCTGCAACCCAAGCGAGGCAGCCATGGCGGTGGGAATGAATAAGAGGTGAGACGAGAGGGATGCGTAATGCCTTGAGGTGTGTTTTGTCTTTAGAATTTTGAAGCTGCGGTAGATGAATGGGTTGGTGGCAGTTGGACATGGAGGCCTGGGTGAGGGATCTGATCGGAATCGAAGCTTTTATCCTTCGCCTCGCTTAGGACGGATCCAAACACTTAGATGAGGGGGTTTTTCAGCCCGATATCCCGATAGCCGTCTCGCCGAATATGAGTCTATGATTGGCTTGGACTCATTGCCGCTACCCCGAGCATCAGCTTTGCTCATTCTTGGCTTACGCCGCCATCTAGACATGGGATGAAACGGCTAGCATTATATCCTCGTGACCCGATCCCGCGTAGATTGACTTATTTCTCACCCTCTCATCGTTGTACGCGTCATTTCGAAATATCGGTGAGTTTAACAATTTTAAACGACTTTAAACGAATTCAAAGGATTAGAGATAGTCTCAGAATGAGAGTATAGGCTTCTTCGTGGCGCTTGATTGCCTTGATCATTGGCCCGAGGAACGATGCGAGTGGCTACCAGCACCCCGCAAGCGATAACCGCGACAAGGAAGGTGTCGGCTTGTGGAGCAAGATAGACAAGGGCAGAATCCCAGACTATTCTCGCATCGGTCCTCGTACTCAACAGACGTTTACCATGTCTTTGAGGTGACGGGAGGGTGAACTCTTCCTTCGACTCGTGGGAGGCACGTGTCGTCTCGTCATGAAGTCCGCTCTGTCAGCAACCTTCGTTCCCGGCTATCCGGGCCGTCGCTCTTTGGGCGCAGAACGAACTCGTATGGATTATGATTGCGGACCTTCGGTGGCAGCACGGGTGGACGGGCTGATCGTGACCGAGTTCGCGGCCTGAGGGGATGGTTCAGGAGCCCGTGTCGGAATCAAGCTCCTTGTTGGGGAGGCGAGAGGGCCCAAGTTCATACCATCAAGGGTCGCAACTTCCTAGGGGCAAAGTCGAAGAGACCGTATTTAATTGTCCTACAGGCCCCTCAACACCTGTTGCTTTGGTCTGTTGTGGTGTATTTGACAATTGACCTCGTTAGTCCAGATGGCTCCCAAATCCAACCCCTATGCGTTCCCCTTGCATTTCAAGGACTATGCTGCTTCCCCTGTGCCTTCCCTGGAGGAGTGGGAGATATTATGGAAGGCTTGGGACTGTGTGACCACCCAGATGATACCGGCTGAAGCTCTCATGGAGCAGCCTATTCCCCTCAGAAACCCTCTCAAGTTCTATGTCGGTCACATACCAACATTGTAAGACACTTCTCTGTCACGCATGCCATGAAGAGATGGCTGATGTGACACCTTATCTAGCGAAGACATTCATCTCAGCAGAGCCACCGGCACACCGCTTACGGAACCCGCGCCCTATGCGCAATTTTTCGAACGAGGCATCGACCCAGACGTGGATGATCCGACGCAATGCCATGATCATAGTGAGTTGCCAACTATATGGCCAGATCTTTCCGAGATGCTTGATTATCGCGAGAGAGTCAAGACACGGATCAGGTCCCTATATGATGGCAATCTCGCGTATCATAATAGATGCATCGGAAGAGCGCTCTGGATAGGCTACGAACACGAAGGTGGGTTCATTTTGACGCGCCGAAGATTCATGCACATGGGTTGCCGAGGCTCAAAATTCTATTGTTAGGCTTGCATCTTGAGACCTTTCTATACATGACAATTCTGAGTCCAAACATAAAACCGCCCCCAGACATGCTTCGTCCAAACTTTGAAGAAATGGCGCAGGCTGCTGCGTTGAAACGAGTTGAGAACAAGTGGTTCCGTATCCCAGAACAGGAACTCACGATTGGTTTTGAAGATCCCGAGAGCGATGACGGCCCTGATCGGTACTTTGCGTGGGACAACGAGCGAGAGCCCTACGACATCAAGGCGCCTGGCTTCGAAGCGCAGGCCAGACCTATCAGCGTAGGCGAATACGCAAGATTCCTGGTAAGCTCTGGAAATCAAGACAACCTGCCAGCCACATGGCTACGGATGACTATTGCCGTCAACAATGGACAACCCGATGACTCCAGCACCAAGGAGGGGTCGACGATCCCTCATGTCAGCGGATCACCAGAGGGGTCCACAAAGAGCCCTCAAAATGGCTTCGTCCATCATGAAAACATAAGCAACAACGGGTTCAACAACAGCCGCGAATCTGATGATGATGCAGTCCAAGCATTCATTGCCGAGCATCGCATTCGAACTGTCTGGGGTCCTATTCCGCTCCTATACGCACTCGACTGGCCGGCGATGATTAGCTACAACGATGCTACAAGCTACGCTGACTGGGTTGGCGGCGGCGTCCGGATACCCTCGCTCCACGAAGTGCGGAGCATACATGAATTTGTCGATGAGCAAAGACGCAAAACCAAGTCTGCCGATGGTAACAGAAATAAGAAAAATAAGAATTTACACACTGACCCTGGTGCAATCTTCACTGACTTGAGCGGCGCCAACGTGGGCTTGCAAAACTTCCACGCAACCCCAGTTACACATCGTGGCGACAACTTATGCGGCCTCGGCGACTTTGGGGGCGCGTGGGAATGGACGAGCTCACTTTTTGCGCCACAGCCTAGTTTCAAGCCGATGGATATCTACCCCGGATATAGTTGTAGGTGGCCATGACATGCTTCCTCTGCCAGGAAATATGTTCCCCTCTACTGATGACACTGACCCTCGACAGACGACTTCATGGATCGGAAACATGTGGTCAGCGTTGGGGGCAGCTGGGCCTTGCCCCCGCGCATTGCAGGACGCAAGAGCTTGTGAGTTTTCTTCTCTAGGTAAAATTTGGCAATTGTCAGCAAACTAACACCAGAAACTTTCCAACTGTAGCCAAAATTGGTGGCAAAAAGGCTATGCGTATCCGTGGGTTGCCGTCCGCTTGGTTCGAGATTTGAATAACAAACGGTAAGAGGTCGGTGTCGAGGCGTCACAAAGTCGAGATGGCGAGAGAAGACTGAAGAATTGATACCTGAGCTTTAGATGTGATAGAATTGGCCATTCAAAGTTTTGACCTTTGGCTATCCATTTTCTCTATATGGTATTCTTGACTGCCGGAAAAAACAAAAAAAAACTAGAATAGCCTCGGGGAGGCAGTAAACCAGTCAACATCGCTGAAGGTTCT
The DNA here is from genome assembly GCA_030780645.1 of Aschersonia sp. MBC 508. NCBI lineage: Eukaryota > Fungi > Ascomycota > Sordariomycetes > Hypocreales > Clavicipitaceae > Aschersonia > Aschersonia sp. MBC 508. Next base: position 34,384 of record JAPFUF010000667.1, read on the forward strand.
GAGTTCTAGAATGAATGCTCGAATTAGTTATTCCTGATGAGTCTTGGCCACTAGTTCATGAGAGGAATTTAATATGACTAGTACTACTGTCAGTGTCCGAAATGCCAGCTGCTGGGTTGAGCACGCTTGTTCTTCCGCGTGATGCACCATCCCCATCGCACGGCATAGCTCGCTGAACACTGATCACGCATCATCTAGGAGAAATGGCTCCAAGGTGACAGCGTCTTGAAACAACATCTTCTCTTGCCCTGAAATATAGTTCCATGGATAGTGTATCGGTCGAGACTTTGGGGAAACTATAGGCTATGGTGCGTTGACTGCTATTCGCAATTCGGGACACCTTCTCGCTGCCTATACGTCAAGTGCAATGACGCAATCTCGTCCTCTTCTCCGTCAGAGGACTCCGCCTTCTCCATCCGGTCGACATCGCTTTCTGCGAAATTGCCGCCCACGCCTCGCCTTGCCTTTTTTCCACCGCCTTTCGTAAATGGCCATTGTTCCAGAAAGTCCTGGTAATCACAGAAGCCATGATAGTCAGTGTAAGCGGCCCAGTCACAGCCCAGTAAATCCAGAGGTGCTGATTCGTGACTGCGCCGAGTGATGACCCGTCCCAGTTGAAAAGCGGCATCGCAAAAGATGGTCTACAGCAGTCAGTTCATCTCGGACAGACCAGACCAAACTTCGGATGGAAGAAGAGAATGAGCACTAATCACAGCCACGAAAGTGCCGGGCAGAAAGAAAGTTGTGAGCAGCGCAATGATTTTCATGGCCGATTTATCTTGTTTACTCGCGACAGCGGTCTCTCTGGAGTCTATTGCAATGCTGAGACTGTCGAGGTCTTCCGGCATTTGATGGAAAGGTTCCAATTCGGCATTGTAGTGCTGGAGTGGCATCTGGCGGAGGAGCGACATTTCTTGACCAAGCATCCTAGTTACAAGCCGAGACGAAGCATACGTCGACATGCAATGATGAAATAATGCCTGATGCTGACCAATCCGGCGCACGGTGATGCGGTGATCTTGGGACGAGTTCAGATGCCCGTCCGAGTAAAGCTTGCGACCCGTGTTTTCCTCAATTCTTACAAGATGAACCTGAGTTTGCTCCAGACTGCGGCGGTCCAAATCGACATTGAGCTCGATGAGCAAGAACGGAAATAGAAGAGGACGTCGGCATCTGCTGAATTGATTGGACATCGTGGCGAGACTTTCGTAGGACGTACGCGAAGGATTCAGCGAGGAAACTCCGCGAGTTACATTCTTCTGCGCATCGTAGTTCAGTGCGATGTTCATCATGTCAAGGTCAAAGAAGTTCATAATTGTCAAATCATAATTACCGAATCTTGATAGTTTTAGCACTAGCCCTGTATCGCGTTTGTTGTACGGATTTACCGAAGCCTTTTTCTTGGTCGAGAAACATCCCACATGCGCCCGGCCTGCTTCTGCGCAAGTGGCGCAATTTCAAGCTTCCAAATCGTGCCAACAAAAGATCATGCTGCTCACGTGTGACTCGAAATTCTCCCCAAGTATATTTCAGGTATGAGCACAATCTTGAGGCCAGACGAAGGCGGCCGTTGGTGGCTGAGTGGGGGAGGCTGCTCCAGCCGATTTTCAAAGTCAGCGTTCCATGAAAGACCCAATTGAAAGGATTCTATCGGAGCTAATATCTGGCCTCAATTATCCTCATTATAATTTCAGCATTCGACTGTCGCAAATCCAGAAATTTCGCCGGCGGCCTTCCCGAATGGAATCAAGATGGGTGGTTTATCCTGATATCCAATCGCGTACAGGACTGGGCAGTTCAATGAATGCTTCATCCGGGGACTCGTTGAGGTGTGTAGAGGGATCATCTTCTTTCCGTGAAGATAACATGGTGTCGTTGTATTCTGCAGCGTATCGGAAATTGGGCCACTGGTTTGATGCATCTGGCCTTTTGACACCTCGTACGCGCTGCTCGGATTTGAGGCGGAGTATCGATTCATTCGATGCCAGAGCGAGGCTTACGGTGAATTTTCTGTGTCAACAATGCAGACGGATAGGCTTGCCTAGACAGCGGTGACAGCGCAGATCACTTGCAGGAGTGGTTCACCAATCAGCCTGATGCGAGGGAACATCATCTGTCTTGTCACATTGTATCCCAACACAAGCTCGCTGCGTCATCACGGACGTTACCTCATGACCTTCGGGGCCAACGCACGTAGCTCCCTGTTTCTTCGGGGGCGGTGTTGAAAAAAACCGCACCACAGCCCGTAATTCCATCATCGTCTTCTTCTCTTGCAGCGCTGCGCTACTTTGGTCGGGAACTGCACAGTTGCCCGGTGGGCGCAGTCGAGACAGGGCTTTGATGAATGCTTAACAGCTGGCCAGCCACTGTACAAGAAAATGCAAGGCTGATCAAAGGCAGCTGAGCTGTCGCAGAAGGAAGGCGGAGTGTGTAGCGCGGAAGCACAGGGACGAAGGTGATGGCATCGATAGAAGCAGACACGAGATGGAGGCCGTAACACTGACAAAGCAATTACCACCCAAAATTGAGATGGTGCATCTGATCCGTAACACCGACAGAGAAATCTCCAAGAACAATTCAAAGATATCACCAATAACAGTTGAGATGGTGCATCTCATCGGACCTGTACGTCTGCTTCGAACAGGTCAGCCAGCCCCTGGGCGTCCAAGTGTAGGTTTGTCGAGGATCATCTGAGCAGCAGATTTCAGGAGTCGCCATCACTGCAGCTTTCAAGGCTTCTGCTGCCGAGTGCGAATTTGCTGTGAAACAATCTCGGCTCGTCGCATGTTCACTGACCGTCAGGACTTGACCAAACATACCCGTCGTCTGAGTTCCGCCCTTGTATTTGACGTGCCAACAGTGCGCGATTTTCAAAACAAAGGTCTTTGCAACAACGTTGCGGGAGTGGACTCTTATTGTCTTGCATCATCTCTCCAAGATTGAGGCTATCAGCAGTGCAATTGTGTACCGCATGAACGAGTCAAGTGCTCTTGCTCATCATGCCGACATGAGCTGCGGCTCATCTCTTCAGTCTGAATCTGCCTTGGGCAGTCAGCGCGGCCATGCTGCGCGCGCGGATGGACAAGATTTGCCGCTGGATCATAGCCATACTCGCCCGCCAAATGATCTTTCCGTGCCTCCTGCGAGTGCGCTAAGCTTCAAATTGGACAGTCGAGCCAAAGGGCAAGGTCAGGCAAGCTCCGGCAAAGACGCCACAAAGTGCAGCAGCGACGAGGCACGGCGTCTACTCGAGCCAAGAATCGTACGCAGGGACATGAATCGACGTATTCTTTTCTTTCAAGTTGAAGGCTTCTCCTTTATACGCAGCATTGCATCTTCCCTACGAGAACAGCAAGTGTTTGCAAAATGTTATCAGTATTGGACTCGCGTCGCCAAATCTCGTCCTGTGAACCCCCTGATCTGAGCGAAGCACAAGAAGTCATGCCCAAGACCCGTTAGATACCGTCCAGAGGTTGCTCTATGATTCACTCTCGTCGTTGTCAGTCGCGGCCATCTGGAGTCCAGCCCACACGTGGCAGACAGGTGCGGGCAGATGTCACTTACAGCTCACTTTCGCCTTCATGATTCACTCATCCCCCAAAACCAACCTACCAACCTCCTCCAGCGCCGCCTCCCAGCCCGTAGACCACAAACCATTGAAATGGCTGCTACTTCTTTCTCGCCTGTCCGATTTTTCGTCCGTCATTTCACTTTCATACCAATCACCACCTTCTTCTTCAGACCGTCGTTTCCCAGAAAATTCACAATCACAACTCAGAGTCAAGAAGAGAGAAGAAAAACTGACAATATCAGAGAATTTCACATCAGCATCATGTGTATCAAACGTCGCCAATACGTCTGCAAACACATCGTGGAGACAGGCATCCCATGCATACGGCCTCCTCAGCGCCAAAAACACTGCCGCCGAGGCGTCACGCCCGAAGAGGCTGTCAAGCATAACGCGTCCGGTATTCGTTCCGACGAATTCGTCTGGTGGCGCGACAAGAAAGATAGCCGTACAGCTTGTCGCAAAACGCCTGCAGCAGTGGCCAGAAAGCCCAGCTTGCCCGAAAGTATGAGCGACACTGCCGAGCGTGAGCCACCGAGCAGCAGTACTGGCGGATTCGTCTGGTGCCGCGACGAGAACAACGACTGCGCAACGTGTCGAAACATCGCTGCAGTAAAGTCCTGCGGCGCAGAGAGCACGGATGGTGTTGCATGGTCGGACACCACCTTAAACGGACATGATGACTCATATGATAAAACGCCAAAACGAAAACGAAAGATATTCACAGGTGCCACAATTTGCGCATGGTTCACCAAGCTTTGCACCTTTGGCGAACCGTGCCAGCGCCAATGGGACAAGATCAAAGCCAGAAACGTGTCCGACGAATCGTTTGTGTGCATCACGGCATTGAAAAAGGAGCGAGTGCATCTCGATCAGCCACCTGTCATCACGCTTTCATTCGAACCATCAATACTCAAATACGACTTTGCTATGGAGCAAGCATGACTGGCTCTTATACCAAGCTACAGTCGTCGACGCCCCCTGCCAAGTTCAATTCCGCTGTGCACGGCCTCACACACGACGATTCAACCTTTCATCCAAACCTGCTCCGCGATATTCATCGGATTTAGTCATATCTGGGGCAACCCCAGCGTGCGGACAAGAGTCTGCTGACTGCAAATCGGCATCGAGTGCATTCTGAGCCTCGCGCCTCTTGGAGTCTTTCTCATTGGCGTTCATTATTATCGGGAAATTATCAACCTCCCACTTTTCAGTGAAGTTTTGCAGTGGAGATGGTCGGAGCGCGACTGCCCCAAGCTGTCTGTCTTATTTGTGGACGGTTCGTATTTTACAACGAGGCTGCTTCGGTCGCGCGGAATGACAGCAAGCGGAAGACTCGCACCAGCGTCGCAGCTACCCCGGACTGCATTAGTTTTTGCTCGGCTGCGGAGCTGCTCCTTTACTTGGCCTTGCCGTTTTTTGATGTCGCCTTGAACTTGGCAATCTCTTGTTGCACCCTCTTCTCGACCCGAGACTGCAACTCAGGACGGTAGCCAAGCGCAAACAAGACTTCTAGCCAGACAAACATGGGTGCCAAGAAGACTGCTTGGATGAGGTTGTCGAGCAGCGCTGGAGCTCGATGCTCAAAAGCTCCGTGCCCAACAAACTGGGCAAGCCAGGAGAAGATGTGGAGTCCAAGGGCCGCACGAAAAGTCAATGTCGGGTCTTGAGCCCGGAGGTAGTTTGAGTAGGCGGCGCCTCCGATGCAGAACGTGGCCAAAGCAAAGCCTGCAACGGGCTCAAGCAGCAGGAACAAGGCTGCGTAAACAAAGGCAGCTAGAGTGCCGAGGTTGAGGTCGAGGTAAGGGACGGTGAGATGACTTGGGGAATCAATCAAAACTCCCGAATAAGTGGCCTACGATATTATTATTAGTCTTAGATCTCAAAATCAAAGGAGCACAGCGTGCACTTTCGTACCAAGCAAAAGCCTGAGATCAAGATGATGGGAACACATATTATGTGTATGATCTTGTTGACTGAGTTGTGATGGTAAGCCCCGTACTGCACAAAAAAACCGGGTCAGCGTCGGCTTCTTCAAGAGAGCACGGGGAGAGCAGAATGTCGCCTCGCGCTGTGGCCCGGCCGTTCACTTCTGATGATCACTGGATAGTCTTGCTCACAAAGGTCAGGTGCTGCTCCAAGTCCAGCGACATCTTAGCCATGACGAGCGGACAGCATGAGGTAGCTCGAGCCGAGGGCAGTATGCCGACAGAATGAGCCGATTTTGGCACGTGGCGGCTTGAGAGGGCGGGCGGGTATCGAGGAAGGAGGCTACAGCGGCTGGCGAGACAAAGGGCCCGACGGGGGCGGAGCTGGCAGGAGAGAAAGGGCAAGAGCTCGCGCGGAATAGAGCCAGGTAGAGGGGACGCGAGAGGCGCAAAAGAAGAAACAAACCAAGGGCACGGTCGAGCTAGAAGATGAAAGAGAAACGAGTATCGCGTTTGGACCAAAGTCGCAGCCTTTATCACGACCCAGCGAGATCCACGCCCGTCTGGGCGCCCACCTTGGGTTCCTTCCTCTTGCTCTGCGGCCGCAACAGCGCCGCTATTCCACGTCTGGCTGGCGGGCCTTGAACCCACCAGCAGTTGCGTGCCTGAAGTCTGTGGCGCACAGACCACATCGGAATCATACGTACGGGCCGAGAATTCAGCCAAACCACATCTCCATCTATTGCTTTTCCCACAATCATTCGATTGCGCGCCGCCTCGCCATCGCATCGCCCGCGATTTCCCTCATCAGGGCGCGAGCTGCGCATGAGCCTGACGCGTCGATACAGCGTCGATGCAAATATTTCTTACGACGACTGCGCTCGAGGCCCTCCCCGCTCTGCGGCGCATCTTCCAATCCCTAGCTGGCGCCGGCCAGTCACGCGCCCATCGAACAAACTCGCGATTATTTTTCGCTACGTGATAGCCTCCGTCTCCGAGCAGCTACATCGTCAACATGTTCTTCTTGAAAAATATGAGTCGAAGGGTCACCCTGCACCCGAGCTACTTTGGCCGCAACATGCAAGAGCTGGTGACGAAAAAGCTCATCAACGATGTAGAAGGGAAGTTCTACGACAGCTTCTACCTTATTTCAATCATGGATACTTTCGATATCTCGGACGGGCGAATCCTCCCAGGCAACGGCCTTGCCGAATTTACCGTTGGCTATCGTGCCGTGGTTTGGCGGCCGTTCAAGGGCGAGACAGTATGATGGCGGACATTGTCCCTCGTCAGACAAAAAGCTGGAATCTAACTGGCAGCAGGTTGACGCGGTCGTATACTCAATAAATCCCCAAGGTTTCTTCGCGCAAGCCGGGCCTTTGCGCTTGTTCGTTTCTGCTCATGTACGATCAAGTCCCACGCAGGAGGAGCTGCAGGAGCAACCGAAATTCTGGTTCAGGCTGATGATGAAACACACAGCTTATCCCGAGCGAGATAAAATGGGACCCGAATGCGACGCCACCGCAGTTTACTAACAACGAAGACACCGTGATTGAGCCCGGCACCCACGTTCGCGTCAAGATCATTGGAACTAGAAGTGAGGTCGGAGAGATGTGGGCTATAGGCAGCATCAAAGAAGATTACCTCGGGTGCGTATATATGATGAAATGGGCTTGCCTTCTTTTCGCAAATGTTCTGTATCCTGACTTCTAGCAGATGTCTCCAAGATTGAGGCGTCAAGCTAGAAGTAGACGATCGAATCACTGGATATTCAGCAAGGCGACGAAGCGGAAATACCCCCGGCGGCCGGATCACTCTCTCGGGAGGGTCGGAAAAAGAGCAAAGGCCACGAAGAGCTTCCAAAACTTGTCGCGCAGGACCGTGGCGGAGCCGTCCAGCCAGCGTCACCCAGATGACAGCTGTGGCCATTGAGGACTGATCGCACATGGGCGTTATGTGAAATGGGTCGGTAATGGCGTAATGATGTCAAAACTAGTGTGTATTGGATCATTCGGAAAGTATTCGTAGACTTGCCGTGCAATTTAGGCGGGCATTTTTTTAAACCCTGCGCATGCCTCGGTGATTGTTTTTCCAGATTTGTTACTCAGTGCCCGAATATCGATTGCCCCTCACCCACTCCGCAGCTTACCAGTGACAGCTCCCCCACACCTGCCCCGGAGCAGATGCCGTCACCGATACGATCAAGAGACGACTGAGACCCAGTAATGAGCTATCTAGACCGCAGACCGCGTGCGAAGAAAACCACCCCCCCATACCTTCCGCCTTAGATTGGCACCGGCACCGGCGCCGATGCCGATGCCGATGCCGCTTGAAAGGCGCACTGCCTCGAATCTCCCCGCAGTTCTCTCTATGTAACCTTTATGTCATTTGCCTCTCGACAAATCGTTGTCGCCTTACCATCGTTTGATCTGAGTACGAGAACCTTTTTGGATCACGATAAGAGACTTTCAACGGGAAGAACACAATGCAAGCATCAAACAGACTTCGAGCAGCCTTTGCCCAGGGCAGGCAGTCTATGGGAATGTGGCAGATGATTCCTGGCGCCAATGTATCCAGGCTGCTCGCGAGGTCTGGTGCAGACTGGGTCATGGTTGATTGCGAGCACGGGAATATTGACGGTGCGTCGACGTCACAATTAGACAAGACTCAAGCTGATATTCAACCGGCTGTAGACGGAGCCATGCACGATGCTGTGCCAGCTATTGCTGCATTAGGCGTGTCACCCATTGTCCGCATACCGGATGTGCAGTCATGGATGGTTAAGCGTACGCATTGGCTCTCTGTTCTGCATTCTATTTATGGGAGACTAATGTTCTTTTCAGGTGCATTGGACGCTGGAGCCCACGGTGTGAGTATCGGGACGCTCGTTTCCTCTCACTTAGAGCTGAATAGTTGACCGTCTCGGCAAAGATTCTTGTGCCGCTTCTCCGTTCGGCCGAACAAGCTCGAGACCTTGTCCAAGCAGCCAAATTCCCACCCCTGGGCAAGCGAGGCTTCGGGTCTCCCATTGCTCCTGAGCGATTCAGCCCGATGCCCTCGTTCACAGAATATCTGCTGCAGGCAAATGATACTCTCCTGACCATGGTTCAGATTGAGACTCGTGAAGCTCTGGAGCAGGTTGAAGATATCGCGGCCGTTGACGGAATCGACGTTCTGTTCATCGGGCCTTTTGACTTGGGTGAGGCACTTTACACCGAATCCTCCCCGCAATCTCGCCGCTGAGCACGCACGCAGGGAACAATATCGGGCATCCCATTCTGAATGGCGTCATGGCTGCGGAGTTAAAAGAGGCAATGGCCCGCATCCTCGAAGCGTGCCGCAAAGCCGGCAAGAAGTGCGGCGTGTACGCCAGTGATGGGGAGCAAGCCAAGGGCTATGCTGGCCAGGGCTACGATATGATCAGTGTGTCAACAGACTACACGGCCCTGGATTACATTTCCAAGCAGCAGCTGAGCATTTCCCTGGGCGGCTCGAGTCCCGAGAAGGGCGGTTCATACTAGGTGCACCACTTAGAGAGGGCAATCCGAGTCTGTATCGCGTACTCGCCAATTGAGAACCTCACTGCTGTTCCACTTGGTTCATTTTCGCTTCCACTTGGTCCACAGTGAAGCGATGCATGAGCTTGGCCGTCTTGCCTGCCGAGCTGACCTGTTCCTCGGCGGCGTCGGCCTTGTTTATGTGTATCTGGAATTCGCATGAGTGGGCCAGCAAGAGAGAAGAGAAACCCGATGAGTTGACCCACTACTGGTATGTCAAAGTCGTAGAGCTCTCGCCACGACTTCGACTCGGGAAGCGCCAAGTTTACCTCCTTGTACTGAAAGGGGCGCCGATCCCACACGTCAGACAGCACGCTCTTTGCCTGGGAGCAGAGGCCGCAGTTGTCACGGGTGAAAAGCGTAATCCTGCATGCCTGTAAGAGACGTCTTGAGACGAACATGGTACAAAGTGCCGGGAAGGTGGCGATAGTAACGACTCGCTGGGGTTCTGTGGGCAAAACTTTCATGCAGCCTTGTTTAAGCAGTGCTCTGAGAAATAGGAGCCTTGACTATTATAAAATCTGAAGTTTGGCTGGCCAAGATCTGCAGGGAGGTGGAGCATTGACGAACAGCAGGGAACCGGTAGCGGGACCCCGCATCCAAGTTGGAAAGCGGTCTGGTCTGGTATCTCGGTGAGCCTCTGCTATCGCGCCGCGAACGTTTGAGTTTCTAGAACATCCCACCCCACCTGCGCCGCATACAAAGGTGTAGGGGTAAGTATTGACACCCCCGCAGGTATCTACAGGGGCTTCTCGCCAGTAGAGAATTAAGTCAGCAAAAAATGGGCATTGAATTATAGCACACTTTCGGGGGGGAAAAAGTTAATTCCAGGTGATACTGGGGGTAATTAGGGTGCTAATGGGGCAGTGGGGGGAACATTCAGGCTCCCTGGTTAGTGACCCGACCCGCTGACAAAATTCACGTCTGACGACCTGTACATACAAATGCGCCGGACTCCTCAAGTTCGCGGTCCCTCTTGTGGTTCTCCCACAGGTTCAATGCCGTTGGCACAATCCGTCTCAGTGTATACTCGTGCGTCACTGTGATCGCGAGGAGGCAGGGGTCTCAGCCATGGCCGCGAGACTGAAATGTGTTCACCAAGGCTGTGGCAAGCAATTCAGTGACAAGGCGGAGAAGTGCAAGTATCACCCTGGCCCTCCGGTCTTCCACGAGGGGCAAAAAGGTAAGCCGCCGTCCCAATACTCGGTAGGCAATCGCTCATCATGTCCGGTATTGCGCTGCAGGATGGAAATGCTGTAAACCCCGCGTCCTCACCTTCGACGAATTCATGACGATCCCGCCCTGTACAACGGGAATCCATTCGACCACGGACCGCCCGCCTCCCGTGGAGGAGAAGCCCAAAGAGGACGACTCGTCGCTCGCAAAGAAGATCGACGCCCTGAACACAGCCGTGCCGGGTCGCGCGCCCATTCAGCCCGCGCAGTCGGCCTCAAGACCGCCTGCGCCTGCGCCAGAGACGGAGGAAGACGATGCGAGCCTGGAGATTCCAGACGGAGCGATATGCCGAAGGCGCAAATGCGGACAGCAATACAAAAAGGGGGGTTCCAGGGATGACGAAAAGTGCGTCCACCATCCGGGCGCACCCGTGTTCCACGAGGGCAGCAAAGGCTATGCGTGCTGCAAGCGGCGAGTGCTGGAGTTTGATGAGTTCATGAAGATCGAGGGCTGTAAAACGAGCAACAGACATCTCTTTATAGGGAGTGGTAAGAAGAGTAAGGCAGGGTCGTCGGGGGAGGAGGCCTTGACATCCGTCAGGTATGGCGCGCTCTCATCCGGAGATCAACTGCTCGTGCTTTCTGTCGGATGGATTGCTGACACGGTCCTCGGGCCTCAGACACGACTTCTACCAGACTTCCACGACTGTGATCGCATCCTTTTTCCTCAAGAAGATCAACAAAGAGAAGGCCAAGGTGGAGTTCCGAGAAAACCAGATCGTCCTCGATCTCGTCACCACGGATGTCCAGCCAAAGCGATACAAGGCCGAAGTCCCCCTCTATGCGCTCATTGATGCGACCAAGTCAACGTCCAAGATTCTAGGCACGAAGCTTGAGGTGTCACTGAGCAAGGCGGACGGCACATCCTGGCCGGTACTGAGAGGGGACGAGGCACTGACGGGGGAAATAGTGCAGGTGGGGCGGGCGGGAAGAGCATGATGGATCGCGAAGGGGCTCCTGTGAGCAGTTGAGCAGGCGCAAGTGGCATGGCGTCAAACGCATGAGGAGTATATAGGTTGGTGATGTTGAATGTTTGCATATGGTGGGAGAGCCGGGGAGCGGGGGTGCGTGTATCATGGCGTAGCGACGTGATTTGTGACCTGGGACAACATTCAACCGAGGTAAGCTGGGGGCCGCGGGGGGAACCTAGCCTAATACCTTTCTTTGGCCAAAACGCCGATTCTCCAAAAGCCAAGATGTCAACGTTCTCGAGAGAAAGGCCTAATCAAAACAGGCTCTTTTTTAAACAATTTTCGCCACAGACACACCAGTCACCAAATCCGGGCACTAAAATTACGAGGCTGCAAACTAGACGTTGGCCACTTTTGACTGGGTGGTCTGCTACTGGGCCGGCTCAGCTTGCAACCCCACCCCGCCTCTGGCCCCTTGGCATCTGGGCGTTCCTTCCACCCATGGCTTCCGCGCAGCACCGTATTACGGAGTATCATGTTCTGTTGGGCCAAGCCACAGGCTGGAAGCGACGCCAGTAAAGCTTGACGTGGCGTCAGCTCATGCAAGGGCCGCTATGCAGCTGGTCTACGTGATTTCACATGTTCACCTTGCCTATCAGAGCGTCGTAGCATGGTGGGGGAGAGAGCTACTGTGTATATCTAAGCTCGCGCCCTACATCCTCTGAACTACTTTTTTTTTTTCCCTTCTGAGTGATAGCCAAAATCCAACCATCAGCTCGCTCCGCCGACGTCGTGATTCGAGTCGTCACACAACAGGATCCCTCGCCTGCGCACTATCATCCATCGCGCACAGTCTCCCGGATTTACCGGCCTCTTTTCAACATGGCTGTCGAAGTCTCTCACGGTCGGGGTGGAGCCGGCAACATCAACGAAGACCCAACCCAGTATGTCGACGGCGAGGTGGTTCGTACTGGAGTGGAAGGAAGTCATGGTGACGGAGCATATTCCTCAGGTCGAGGAGGTGAGACATGCAGCTATCCCATCTTCCCCTTCCCCCCCTCCTTACCCGCGCGCCCGTCCAGCTCACCTTGAGGGGGTGCGCGGGGTCAGATGATGCGCCGCCCTGCGATGTCATCCATCACGGTGCAGATGTGCTGCTGCGCGGGCTCAGCTGAGCTCTGCCAAGCTTTTCGCGCTGGGTTGTGGCTTGCTCCTCATTGGCCTTGAAAGTGATGGAGCGCGCGCCTTTTCACAAACCTCCCGTCGGATGCATTGCTTGTTTTCCTCATGAGTCACATCTGGCGTCCAGTCTCGCCCCGAGACAATTTCACAAAAGAGGAAGACCGAATGCTGATTTTGCTGTTGAAATATTACGTTAGGTGCCGGCAACATCGGCGACATTGGCAGAGCACCCACGCCGCGCAAAGACCAGGATGTCATCCCCGACGAGGCGTACCGCGCAAGTCAAGACAACATCGACCACCACACGGGTCGTGGCGGGGCCGGAAACGAGCACGTCGCGCGCTCGCATGATGAGAAGAAGGCCGGGTCCAAACCAGCGGCAGAAACCAGTGCGCCTGTCGGCCTGGCAGACAAACTGAAGCACAAGCTTTTTGGCGTGATCAAGAAGTAATTGGCGCGGCTACGCATAAGATGGATTGGAGGACAAGAATGGCTGCGAGTCGTATCGTTTGAATGTTTTTGTTTTTTTTCTTCTTCTTTTTTCTAGTGTCCCCCGCTTCGCTCTAGAATAATACTTCGATGATATCCCGGCACTCACAAATTTGTCCATTTATTTATCCCTCCGCATGCATGCACGATTAGGAGCTGAGGTATCGATGAGCCTAGTTTTTGTCTGCGAATGCTGAGTGCCGACATGAGACCCGAACACTGAGCCGCCGTGACGACCGAGGCAACCTACCTTGGGTAAGCTGAGACGTAATAATGGCATCCGGCTCGCGGTGGCCGAGTCACCGATCGTCCCCGCAGTCGTTGAGTAGCAATCGATTCATGGCTCGTCCCATGCATTGATGATAGATTTGGCTCGTGAGAGTGCTAAACCGGTGGAGCAACGAAACGCGAAAGCGCCGAATACCATCATAGAAACGCTGTATGGAAACCGTGGAAACTTCGATGGCACACGTGACTCTTCATCCATGACGCAGAAGACGATAGAATGCGCCTGATATAGGTCTAGAGACCGCACCGTTGGCCCGCTTTCACTTGGCGCAAACAGAAGAAGCCCGTGGTCGTCCCACGATGCTTGTCGCAAAACTCCACTCTGGAATGTCCACCGAACCGTTCTTCTGAACGGGCTCGTGGGTAGTGTCATGGCCACAACGCCTTTCTCGGCTACCTGCCGAGATACATAATTTATGACTGCTCCGGGGATACTTCAGGATGGATGCGATGACGACAGCCAAGGATACGTATGTCTACAACAGCCTAAGTATGGGGGCTCTCATGAACAGTGTCGGTACATCTCTGAAGCTCATTTGCGCGACGGACGCATTTCCAGTCTGGTTCGTCAGGACGGGCGGCGTCCAGCTGCGGGGCGCGCTTAGCTGTGCGCCTGCCTAGCAGCTATGTGCCGGGCAAGTTACCAGGGTGCAGGCGGCCGAGGCGGCCAGCCGTTGAACGTCTGCCCATGTGGGGGAACCTCAGGTTACCTTATTAGCCAAGACGAGGTAGCTCGGTACCTCAACATCCATTTCCATCGAAAAACATAGTTTCGGTAGCCGCATTCCGTCTTGCACAAGCAATGTCCAAACAAGGCGCGCAACATCAACATCTCTAGCAACGCGGCCGTCGACATTGCTGAGGCTTTGCACAGCGGCTCGTTGAGCACGGCACAATGAGCTCGAGCGACGATGAAAACGATCTGCCAAGCGGTGGCTTGTCTCATTACTCTGGCCACGATGCGCGGCCGACGAGCCCCAGAGAAGTGCTCGGATGGTACATGTACGGATTCGCAGCGGAGGTCTACGTGGTGTGTGGAATCGGTGAGTACACCACGCCTGGCTCGACGCGCACAGGAGTTGCACGTTTTTGATCGCACCGGACGAGCGACGCTGATGACCGCAAACCCCCTTCACAAGGCTCGTTCATACCTATACTCCTAGAGACTTTGGCGCGCGAGAACGGAGTTCTGGTATCGGATCCCACGAAGCCGTGCGGCTCGAGCGACAGCAAAAGTGAAGATGACGGACAGTGTGTCGTCTATGTCCTGGGACTCGAGATCAACACCGCGAGCTTCGCCATGTACACCTTTTCTGTCAGCGTTCTGTTGCAAGCCCTGCTGGTGGTCAGCATCAGCTGCGCTGCAGACCATGGTCACTACCGTAAAAAGCTACTCCTCACGTTTGCCTGGATCGGCGCCTTTTCCGTCATGTGCTACGTCTTTATAGACAAGGAGACATATCTGGTCGGTGCTCTTCTGACGATACTCTCCAACACATCTTTCGGCGCATCATTCGTCTTGTTGAATTCCTTTCTGCCGCTGCTTGTGAGGAATCATCCTGAAGTGCTCGGCACTCGTCAAGGGACAGCGCAGGACTTGGCCGCCCCAGGGTTACCGTCGCGGCCGCTGAATGATTCCGTCGGTAGTCTGGATGATGATGCTGCGGAAAATGCGAACGCAGACGAGCCTCTTTTGACGACGGGAAGCATCGCCTCCGGACCACACGTGCGAAAGAAGGCGACTCACAAGGAAATCACGTCTCAGGAGCTACAGCTATCGTCTCGATTGTCGGCCACGGGCATGGGAATCGGCTATACCGCGGCGCTGTTTCTGCAGTGCCTGTCGATTGGCATTCTTCTCGCAATGGAAAACACGACATGGTCCCAGAGAGTCGTTCTCCTATTCATAGGCGCATGGTGGGCCGTCTTCACCATCCCGTCGGCCGTTTGGCTTCGGCCTCGCCCCGGTCCTCCATTGGTGGAAGGTGGTCGCAGGGGCGTCTTGGGATGGATACCATATCTGACATTTGCGTGGAAGTCCCTTTTCCGCACTATTCAACAAGCTCGACGCCTCTCGGACATTATGCTATTCCTCGCCGGCTGGTTCTTGCTCTCCGACGCCATTGCGACGACCTCGTCCACAGCGATTCTGTTTGCCAAGACTCAGTTGCACATGCGTCCCTGGGCGCTGGGCATGATCAACGTCATCACAACAATGGCAGGAATAATGGGTGCATTCGGTTGGCCGAGAGTGTCACGGGCGCTAGGTTTCCAGGCTCATCAGACAATACTCGTGTGTATCGCACTCTTTGAACTCATCCCCCTGTATGGGCTGCTGGGCTATCTGCCGTTCATACGAAATTGGGGGGTCATTGGCCTGCAGCAGCCCTGGGAGATGTATCCTCTGGCGGCGATATACGGCCTCGTTATGGGCGGGCTGAGCAGCTACTGTCGCTCCCTCTACGGGGAGCTGATACCGCCGGGGTCTGAGGCCGCATTCTACGCTTTGTACGCCATCACAGACAAGGGATCGAGCGTTTTTGGGCCGACCATCGTAGGAGCCATCATCGACAGGACAGGTAGCATCAGACCAGCGTTCTGGTTCTTGGGGGCCTTGGTTGCATTCCCCGCGCCACTGATTGCGCTGATCAACGTGGAGAGGGGCAAGAAGGAGGGCCAGAAGTTGGTGACCAAGATTGAGGGGGCCGAAGTGTGTGCACCACGGGGCGGCCGATCGACGGAGGACGGCCAGGAGCGCCAATAGAATCAGATACGCCCGCCCGGTCGAGGTGGAAGATGCTGCATAGCGCTGGCGTTTACTTTGATTTTCCATGGTTCTACGTACATGTCGTCGAACAAGCAGGCGGTAGAAATGCTCTGTCTCGCCTTGATTAATCTTGGTTCTCACTTTTCTGCCTTGCAACAAGGTCACCATTGGCCGCCGCATTGAGTGTCCGCTCGCGGCGGCACACTGATGAGCCAGTCGGCCTGTTCCTACATGGATCGGCCGCGTGTTCAATAATAGGGACTAGGGGGTCTGATTGGGTGAAGGACCTGTGACGTCCAGCTGACGGCGCCAGAGGGATGTATGTGCTCAGAGAGACGACCTGAGGTGAAAGTGATCAGATCTGCCGTCCCTCGTTAGCTTTGAATGAAGGTGGGTGCTTTTTGCAAAGAAACAGCCACACGCTACGTACTGTAGCGGCTGATCAAATTTAAGCATCTGGAACACGTCACTTTTATTTGACACGCCTAGGCTCCCACGCACGCCCACATCCCAAGTCGAGGCCTCGACGGGTGTTTGCTCAAACGAGGAACGACCAAGCGTCGAAAAGGTGCATGAACATTGCGGCGACTGATGTTGTCTGAGGCGAGAAAATGACTCGCGAGACGGGAAGGGACGACAAGCATAGGGGGAGCTTGTGTGCATTTGCATGGATGGATTGGACGATCCCCCGACAAGTCAGTCGGTTGCTCTGCGCACGTGCGCGCGCATGGCTTTTTTCTTTTTTCCTTTTTCCCCCACCCCACAAAAAAGTCCGGTCCCATATTGAATCTTTCTGCCCGGAAAGCTGCTCGCCTGGTAGGCCCACTCGGTCTTTCTCGGGGGTGGGAAGGTGTTGCTGCTGTACGGATTACGGCAGGTGTCGAGCCGTTTATTAGGCGGATTCTGGTGATGGCGGATTGATGGGGACGGCCGATCGGCATGCAGACACATATAGGGGAGCAACTCTGGTTCGCTTGCATAAAGTATGTATGCTCACGTCACGGCTGCCGAATGGGACCCCTGCCGCGCACCAGCCGGTCGTGATGGTCTGCCTACATACAACCTTTACCCATTGGTTTGCTGCAAGCTTGTTGGACGACGCTGTCGATCGAGGCTACAGCCAACAATCAGATCGTACCGGCCGGTGGGTGGGCAACGAACTAGGCTTGGCTCGAGCCGCACTGGGCTGCTGCACCATTGCCGGTCGATAAAATGGCACGCGATAATTCGAGCCTTATCTGCTGCTGCTGCTGCTGCTGCTGCTGCTGCCGCTGCGCACCTGGCCCGGCCCGTTGGGCATTACAGAAACTACACTTACTCATTGACGCTCATTCTTCCTCACACTCTTCTCACCTTATTTGATTATTATTGCCCACACCCCCCTCC
>JAPFUF010000668.1:0-12098 GCA_030780645.1 Aschersonia sp. MBC 508
TTCTGATGCTGCACGACGAATGCGAGAACGAAGAAGGGACAAAAGAACAAGAGTGAAGGAGGACGGCTTGCTGACGACGAACCACCGCTGCACAGCCGCGCAAAGCTCCAATTCTCAGCGCGTCCCAGCGACGCCATGCTGCGAAAGAACACTCCCCCCGCGACCGAAGCCAATCCCGATCCCGCCCCCGACTGCGGTCCCGTCTGGGTCGAGTTCCTCACGGACAAGCAGTTCGGCGTCGGCCAGATCCGAGGCTTCGCCAAATATACCATTTCCA
Source organism: Aschersonia sp. MBC 508 (assembly GCA_030780645.1). Lineage (NCBI taxonomy): Eukaryota > Fungi > Ascomycota > Sordariomycetes > Hypocreales > Clavicipitaceae > Aschersonia > Aschersonia sp. MBC 508. The sequence goes on from JAPFUF010000668.1 coordinate 278, forward strand.
ACAACTACAAGACGGGCATCATGGTGACGCACGTGCCCCTCTCTCCCGCAGCGCGCAAATCACTCGCCAGCGTCGAAAACCTCGCCAAGATTGAGTGCTTCCTCGAGGATGACCTGCTCGTCAACATCACGCAGCACGAGCTGGTGCCCAAACATGTATTGCTGTCGAGGGAAGAGAAGACGGCTCTGCTCAAGAGATATCGCCTCAAGGAGACACAGTTACCGCGGATCCTGCAGAAGGATCCAGTGGCAAGGTATTTGGGGCTCAAAAGGGGCCAGGTTGTCAAGATTATTCGCGTTAGCGAAACCGCGGGGCGTTATGCCAGCTATCGACTCTGCGTGTGAGTCCATGCGTGGCATGCATACCCGACGCAATTCGGCATGCTGGCAAGGAAAGAAGGTAGGCAGTCTGGTCCAAGAAACGAAGAGAATGGAGGGAAAGGGTGTCTCGTCAACATTTGTGAAAGTTGTCCACGGCGGACCTGGCGTTTCCGGGATGGGGTTTACCAGTTGGTTTTGGTTCAGAAACATGCATAGCATTATTAGTTTCGGCGGTGTAGGGTAGGATGGCTCTCCAACATGGTCTTTTCCTCTGCCCACCCCGTGTGTGTGTGTGTGCCTCCGGCGGCCCTACCGGGGGTCGCCTGCGGCGGGCTGGCCTCGCTGCGCTCGAAGGGCCGCTCCTTGATTCGATTTGCGCGTGTTCGAAAGTCGGAAGCTGGGTCTATTGTGTTCTTTGCCACGGGCTGGTCTCGCTGCGCTCAAACGGCTGCCGTCTTGGCCCGCTACCTGGCCTCAGCCAAAGGACTGTTTGCCGGTTTTGTTCCTCTATGTGATTTTTGGACATTAAGTACTGAACGGTGTATTTTGTGCTTAACACTTTGTTGTCCATGTCTGGGGAGCATCACACCATCCTTCAGTTTTTGTGTTGTCGGTCAAGAGACGCAGCCACTCATCAGGTCGACGTTTTGAATTGTAGGCCAACAACTTACTTGTTCGATGCATCACAGCCCCTGCCAAACTGTACCAAGTGCAAAAAAATAGAAGCTACCTCCCGGAGTGATGACAACCAAATTATGGGCGGCCATAGGCAAAGTTAACGACTTTGAAACAAGTACTCTTTGACGTACTTGTTCACGGCCAGCTGCAGCAAGCTCTCACGGCTGCTGTGTAGGACCTAGCGTTTGCTGACGCACATGCGGCATTGCTCAAAATACGTGACCGGCATTGTTAGACAACACAGCTTGATAATCTCACCGATTGCTGTGGGGTCCTCAACACCTCGCGCGTTCTGCACCCCCTCCATGAGCACTACATCCAGCCCAACAGCTTTTTCAAAGGATTAAGCCTCTTGCGTCCGTGATGGCTTCCCGTCTGCTATCCAGCACATCTGTATTCCCGTCAACAGCAAGAAGAGCCTTGTGACAAGGCGTTCCGACGTCAGCCGTAATCTTGAATGAAAAACTTGACCGGCATCAATGGACCTTGGAGGAAACGGATTTCAAATTCCCTTGTAACAGCAAATGTGTACATCTCGATGAAAGGTCTATTTACCACTTCGCGTCTAGCCGGCTTTTTTTCTTGGCTTCTAGTAGGTGCCGCGTACATCCAGCCGCCGTAGGCGTTGTTTTTCAGCAAAGAACAACCTCTGCAGATTCATCTTGACCAAGGGTCTTGTCGATATTTTGAAACTTCTCCAGCACAATTTGTTTGTTGGAGTCGGGCGCACTTTGCCTCGAAATAGGTGCCTTCAAGACTGTCAACACATGATAACAACACCGACAGAAGAGTTGTCGCTGTTGCGGAAGAGAGGAAAAAAAGGGGGGGAGAGGGGGTGAAAGGGGGGAGGATAAATACCTTTAAAGTCGTTTTCATCTCTGGGAGCCGCTCAAACGACCTCAGGCTTGTTCGGCTTGCGGAGATCAACCTGCTCCTGGCCAACGATTCCCTTGAGGGGGCACGTATTTGTCTCTGTAGTCTTCCCCGGTCCATGTTGGTTCCTACCTCCAACGCGCTTCTTGCCTCCGAGCGAGAATCGTAATGTGCCGTCTGCCCCACGGACCGAGGAAAAATCTCCAGCTGGATAAGGAAGTAGAGATCCTTGATAGACCAGAAAATGGGACTTTTAGTCATTCATGTTCACGGGAAGCGTAGCAGCCACTTTCTTCTCACGGCCTGACAAGGGCACAAGCGAGGCATCGGGGGTGCTGGTAGTATGTATTGATGGCGAGATTAATGGCGAGATATCTGTTGTCTGTGACCTCAGCGCACATGGCTCGCATTGGTATGTTTACGGAATACAATGGATTTCTTTGTTTGAAGGCATTTCTATGTTTTTTTTTCTTTCCGTATTGATTTTTTTTACCTCTGACCTTCCATTTGTCATTCTCATTGCTCAGGAAAAATGAATTATTCTTGAGCAGTCAATTTAATTGTGTCAATACCATCGATGGGGGATTGTTCTCTTGTCGAATTTTCTCCTCGAGGTCGGTTTTCAATGAGGGCACTAAACCCAGCGGATGGCTCTGAGGCAATCTCGAATTCAGCTTTTCCCAATCGTTCCCTTCCAAGATGGCGCCAATCTTGTTCATTTGTGCCAGTATTGGAAAAAACCAGCCATCCGCGAGAGTGATGCCAAAACTCGAGGTCCTTGATCGTTTTGCAGGGCGCGACTTCGTGGCTGACTTCTTTGGTGGCCGGAGCTGGCCAGACGAATTTTCTCGCGGAATTGCTCGATGGGCTGAAACTTTCCCCCTTGTAGACTTCAATGGTTTTGCCTAGGAGTGCTGTTCTGAGCTTAATGGAGATCTGGCCCGCACTTCTGAGACCTGCCATTGCCTGCGTAAGAAGCAGGAGTCATTAGCCTTGTATTCCAGCGCACTATAACCCATGTCTTCTTTTTTCAAAAGCCTTCAAGACTCGATTTGGAACAAGGATTAAGGAAAGAAGAGAAAAAGGAGAGAGAAGAAAATACCTATGGGCGGGTTCCGGGGTCACATATCGCTTTTGGCAAAATGCGAGGGGCCTGCAATACTCGAAGCACACAATGCGCTCATGGTGTCCGCCCACACAAGTCGTCAAACAATACGTCACCATCTGGGTTGAGCTCTCCTAGCTGCTCAGGGCTCATGCATGCTGCGATAATGCTGTAAGCCATTAGGGCGCAATAGTCAGCTTTCTCAGTCCTGGACGTCCATCGCAGCAAGCTGCTCTTTTTCTCTTCCCACCATACGTAGTGTTGCAGAAACTGACCATTAATCAAATCTGGCCCGTCGACGTCTGGTAACGGGAACGGCCTCCAAGTGTCTCTCATCAAAGGGTGGCGCATAAAGTTTCTCGCGGTTTCATTTAGATCAGTTCCACCGAACCCGAGGTCATCCCAAAAAAAAACGTAAATGTTGACGTCGGAATACATTGGATTTACAGGTGGTAGTCAAAAGGGGTTTTCACGGCCTGGAGCGTGGTCGAATGCGTCATGATCATAGTCGGGATTCTCTTGCCACCTAGGGTTAGGGTTATACTACTCCCTCCGCTTTGCTTCCCGTCCTAAATATGAGTCGGACAGCTTCTTGCATTGTAATCTTCCGTCCATCGCCATGTCCATTTTAATTGGCACTCTATCACGATACGCTTGACATCAGACGTGTAAAGAGCAGAAGGGTATCTGAAAAGAAACTGACAGTTGACAAGAGGCTTCTATAGTAATAGTACTCATCTCTGGCTTTCCGAGGAGGGGAGTGAGCCTCTCTTCTTATACATTCAAGCTCCTAATGTGCTCACTTTTTCCTAGTCAGCCCTTACGTGCCACCGAATTCGCTGCTCAGAAGCGTCGACCTCTGGCATACTCTACATTTTTTTTTTGAACCTGGCTCTTCAACAAGGAATAGATGAGGTGTCAATGTTAAAACCGTCTAGGAGACCTCTTCTTCTACAAATGCTTCTTGTCGTAGCTGCCGGACAGAAACTGGATCAATGACTCCTTCTGGTAAACGTAGATGATGGATGGCGTCACCGGCATGTTTGATGACTGCTTGTGACCGCTCATTTTCGACGCGGGAAATTGAGTCCGAGGCAACCTTCTTCCAAGATTCTACCACTTCGCGATTCAGCTCAAAATGCCATGTTCCGCGCCAGGTCAGGGTGGCTTGTTGTCTTGGTCTGTCCCTTTGCTAGATGAGCGAACACGCCTCTCCTCGCTTACTGTTCCAAAGTATCAATCGTTCAAGCTGCTTCATCTTTTGCGGGAACCAGGCTCGCGCCGCTCAAGAAAGAGGCAATGTTTATTTTGGGATTGTCGTTTGAGAACGGACGCCGTGAGTGTGAGCGATCGTAACTTATGGCAGCAATGAGTCGACCGCAGGGAGTCGAAGAATTGTTGAGCATCAATCATGAAGGAGATTGAGAGATGTTTGACTTCACAACTCCTCAAAACCAGGGGCTCTGACTAGCTCGCCACCTGCGGTCATATTATCATCGATGACTTGCTGAAATAGAGGATCGCGGTGCATTGCCGACACAAGCTCAGAGCTGGCATGTTCGAAGATTGAGAGACTTTCGACGTGACTCGCCAGAGCGTCTTTGCATCACGGACGCAAACTCTGCGGGCAGATGGTCAGTTCGCCGATCACAATAGTTCATACCATAACATACCCTTATCACACGTAATCTTCCAGGTGAGTCGGCAAGCTCGCCATGGCTCGGTAACCATACTTCTTAGCCGAGGAAGCTTTTGCAGTAACACCCTCGGGACTGGTGGTATGATCTGCCGCCGACATTCTCGGCGTATGACGAGCATGCTTCACTGCGTAGACCTCCGGGATGCGGAGAAGATTGTAAAGAGCTCAAAAAAGATGAGGGAAGATGCAATGGGTCTACACGTTCCAGCTCCTGGATGCTGGTAGTAGGCCACTTGACATTGAACGAAACGGCTTGATGACCCATTATCCTGTACCACAGTAGCGCGGCAGGAGCTTGTCTGTCTTTCATGTCGGAATTCCGGTGCGCTTACGCTCCTATCTTGAGCCCCAAAAAGGTCAGAACAAGCTTCCCGCACCCGATCTACCGTCGAGAACTTGCTGGCAGACGATGTCATTCTTTGGCTTGACTACTGGGATCAAGTGATGGTGGGTTGAATCAGGGCGAGAATGCCTTGCTCATACAGTCCATAGACTTGAGCAGTGAAGTCATCTGACTACGACTCGTAGCACACGAGTGCTCCACAGGACAGATTCAAGACGGGGTGAGAGGTTGACGATTCGGTCCCCAGTTTCGACCCGTCCTCATCAAGCTTCCCATGTGTAGCTATAATGGCGTAGCTACCCTATCCTACACGCTATTCTGGAGCTACAACATAGGTTATCGGCTACTAGCAATCGACTCAATATCGCCCAGAAGCTCATCGGTCAAAGGTCGCAAAGCATGTAGAAAGTGTCGTACGTCACATAAACATCTATCGCAGCGCTGATCCAACAACCTCGGCTGTCCTCCCCCAAACCAGTTTGTGAAAGACCATCATCTTGAAAACAATCGTCAGCCCATGCATGTCCTTTCAATGTCAAGCTTTGTGCAATGATACATCAGACAACGGAGAGAAGGGTATCTGAAAGGCTTTCCTCATTGGATCGTTGGAGAATACCGCATACATGAGCATTACAGGCAGGCCAAAGACCACACTCACACTGTACGTGAGATCGAGCGACGAGGATGACGTGGCCATGGCAGACGCACGGGACTCGGTCCATTTCAGGGCGTCAGCGACCCTGAGTTGCTGCCACATGGCCAGAAATGTCGCCAAGAACGGCCATGGCCTTCCCGAGGTCCTCCAGCTAGCTCTGACAACAGACGTCTTGTTTGAAAGATGGTGTCGCGTTCGCACTAAATTCATCAACAAGGTTGGGTCAGGTGATTGTGGGGTGACGGTGGGGCGAAGCCAAACTGTGACGTGCGGCTTGTGTGGGCGTAGCGCTACAAGGCGGCCATCACATCCACGTCACTACAGGAACATGGACGGGCCCATAGAAGTTGAGTTTCGCAGGGATAGGGCGCAGTGCATGTGAAGACTGGACTGAGAACCTCACGGCCAGCTCCCATTTTTTGAGGTGAGCACGAGGGCTAAGCCCAGGGTGCAAGCTGAGTCGCTCAGTATGACGTGAGCCTCAGAAAAAGACGAGCATACAGAAATGATACAACTGTGACATGTTCACCGCGGCTTGTAATCTGAGTTGGCAGGGCAGGAGGGATGGTTATCTTATTTCGCTAGTAAACACCACCAAAGCTAAATACCTGCCATATGGTCCCGCCACACCTTCCCCTCCAATAAGCGAATCCTGCCTCATCCATCCTGCCTCCCTCCACACCATCGCACCTGCTCCCGCTCCCTCCTCCACTTGTTCCACGTCATCCCAAAATCAGTCATACCAGACTTTATTTCCACCAAATGTCCACCAAATCCCCACCAAGCAAAGTCGAGATAAGTGGGGGCCGGCGTTCGAATCGGGAGTCGATCGTAAGCTAAAAAAGACCAACAAAATTTCCTTTTGTTAGCCCGCGTGAATGTCACGTGTCGGCTAGTAGGTGCGGTGCCAAGGAAAACTCCCGAAGGATATAAAAGAAAGTACCCGACTTCTCCTCCTCATCCTGCAACCAACCCTCAGATGTAGTTTCTGTGGCCTCATCGCACCTAGGTGCTCAGCGCACAATTTTTTCTTCACAGGGTTGTGCGGATGGATCCTAGGGAAGTCCTACCTTAGATTCATGTCATCGATGATGAGACAATGCTGTTCGATGTCTTCGATGTCCATCCACACCAGGATACGACAAAGAAACCACAGCCAGAACGTCACTGAGATGATCTTGTGCGGCGATGGTAGAGGTCGGATTCGCTCGTGGAAACAACGCTGCCCTTGTTGGAGTAAGGTAACAAGGTAGTTGCCGACTTGCGCCGGAAATGACTATTTTTGACAGAATCGACGGTAATGCAACTCCATCTCTCGTGGAGAGTGAAAGAGAAATAGGAGATGTATTGATGTCGTCGATGCCAAAGAAAGTGCAGAATAGGACGCAGAACATGATGAAGAGGAGGATGAATGAAGAGGAGAATGAAGAAGCAAATCGGTTCGCAGTCGGAAATATATATCTTGGCTTCCTCACTTCCTTCTGCTCGTTTATCTCGCACTCAATCTCACTGCGCTTGGCGGAGGAGGAAAGAGCGTTCGGCTGATTGGCTGGGAAGGTATCTCGGGAAAGTGCAATTGGCACATATCGTGGTAAACAGAGTACGACAACGACACGTGCGAGCGCTGCCTCAATACGATTCACCCGGAGTTCGTGGAGCTCTTGGGCTAGGCAATTCGAAAGTCTTCCTTCTACTCGTATATCTCGCACTCAATCTCACTGCGCTTGGCGAAGAAGGAAAGAGCGTTCGGCTGATTAGCTGGGAAGGTATCTCGGGAAAGTAGCATCGGCATATATCGTGATAAACAGAGTACGACACGTGCGAGCGCTGCCGCAATACGATTCACCCGGAGTTCGTGGAGCTCTCAGGCTAGGCAATTCGAAAGTCAAAGCCAACAAGTCTGGGGGAAAAAAAAAAAAAAAGACGACAAGAAATATTTGATTTGGCGTCCGGCTTGAGTTCTTCAAGCAGTGGTGACCTGTCGATCGTCTCATAGCCACATTTCGAAACGGTGAAAAATAAAAGATAGAAGGCAAACTGTTAAATTTACGCCTTTGCAGAGGTTTGGTATCTATCTAGTGTCATGGATGATACTAGGAACCGCCGATATTGATCATGTCGCTTCGTCCATCTCTCGCTCTTCGCATCAACGCGCGTACTACGACTGACACCGAGCGAGTTGTACGCTACTCTCACCGACTAAGCGTGGCAGCCGCAGACACGACGCATCTAAAGTCTGCGTTTCTCCAAACTCTGAATATTGGGTTCTTGTTTTGCCAACCTCCTTCCTGATCATTTTCTCGTTTGTTTGTTTATTTATTGAACTTTATTGCTTCAGCGAAATGTATGTGGTAGACAGAGGGATTGTTTGTTTTGTTTTTAAGGTCCAGCTTTAACACGCACGAGAACACGCCCCAAACTCTCTTCCAGATATATTTGCCTCTCTGATCAAAGTGTCCAGAATGGGGACAGGATCTAGCTTGCGAACTTTTAGGAGAAAAATTGAAAGAACAAAAGAAAGAGGGAACACATCAGCCGCGACACAGGCCCTTGCCGCCTCGCTCTTTGTTGTCGGCCCTGCCCCCCCTCTTCAGCAGTGAAGCCAAATCATCATTTCGCGAGGACAGCAGACAAAGATGCGAGGCAAGTAGTCGGATCTGCATTGTTGTTTCTGCCCCTGGAGGCAGGCCGGAGAGCACAGAAGAAGAAAAAAGCGCACGCAGCTTGGCCACGTCCGCTCATGGACGCGATCTACTGACTCAGGAGACCAGGGCGGATTCGCACCCACGTCCAACGTTTGGGTTCATTGTACCGCAAGCGGTTTACTTTTCCAAAGCTTGAATCGGTTCACAGAGAAGCAGAGCAAGAGGACAAGAGATATTATTGTGGATACTGATTCTCTAAACCGATAAGCGGAGGCAAAATTGGAAAATGATCCCGTCCTTTGTAGCAGCTATCCTGTCTGCGCTCTGAATCCTTCCAAACGAAAAGAAACGAGTCGAGACATGACTTCATCAAAGCAACAACTAAAGGGCCTAAATAATAAAAAAGAGAGAGAACCGCGCTGTGCTCGTCTCCGAAATGAGTCTATAAAACGACGCGCTGCAACAGTGGCTCTCGCCGGGGTATATGCCGAAAAACATGACGCCGATTTCCCTTCATCATCGTTCCGTGGGTATATGCTTTGTACAGGATTCGACTCAAACCAGCTTTCCAGAAGCTCCATAACTCGCAGCCATAATGCCTCAAGTATGACATGCTCCAGGCCGAAACAGAAAAAAAAAGGGCCGAACGCTGGTGATCCTTTCTATATCGAAAAACAAAAAAAAAAGAAAAAGGGAAAAGACAGATTGAACGGCAAGCGACGTTCAGAGACCAAAAAAAAATTCGTGATGGACCGTCCTGGGAGCAGTCGCCTGCATTCGAACCGAAACCCGAAGAGACTGTCGAGTCACATTTCGGAGGATAAGGAAAAGGAGGAACGATCAAAAATAGATCGTCAAGGGGGCAAAGCACGGTCAACTAGGGCGTCGTGTAGGGCGATAAGCACAGGAGATGTGTGCTTTTGAATGGATGCGTTCCTCGTCGCCAAGATGAAAGGGTGTGTGTGGGGTGTGCGTGACCCAAGGCTCATTTGAGGAGGCCGCCGGGATCTCTGAGTTCGGGGGAGGTTTTGATGTGGGACTTGGTTGCTTGGACTTCCCGCGATTGTGGTATCGGCTGCAACTCTGTACCGCCCCTTGGCCGTGTCCTGGATGCCTTCGTATTGAGCGGCCCCAGGAGACCGCCCAAATCCTGTAGCAGGGCAGTCGAGCCGCGGCGGACGCCGCTGGTACGGGCCGGCACTGCAGGGGGAGGAGCAGCAGCAGCATAAGTGGGCGAGTTGGGTTCCATCGTGCATGAATTGTGACTTCCGCGTCTGTAGCTGCTGCTGCTGCCCGCGACTGATTCGTCCAATGAGCCGCCAACATCGAGAAACGAAATGCCCTTTTTGCTTCCCTTGGGATCAGGCTTGCTGAGTGGGTCACGGGCAAGTGACGAGTCATCGCTGTGCTCTGTCTGCTGGCTGCGGCGCTTCGAGTTTTGCCAATTGAAGTCGGGATTCAGTCCAATGGTAGCTCGCGGTGAAGAAGCAAAGTGCTCGACGTCAGGACTGTCCAATTGCGACCTCAAATCGGTATCCACCCCAAGACCGACGCCTCTGACGAGGTCCTCGTCGCTGCCCCAATGGTGATGCAGGGTTGGTCGCCTCGTACTGCTGGATCGGTCAAAGGATTCTGCGGCGGAAGGGCGTCGGAACTTCTGCTTCTTGACGCCGCGATCTCGGACGAAAGAGCCCAACACCAGTGCGTTGGCAGCGGCGGTTGCGAAGAGAAGCTCGACCGAGGCCAGAAGTGATCGATACTGCTGACTGCCGTGCTCCTGGATGATGCGAGGTACACGAAAGATGGTGACGGCGACAACAGACAAGCTCAGGGAGAACAAGAGCAAGAGCTGAATCTTTCTTCGCGCCGTCATTTTGCTGGTCAGGATAATGGGGATGGGGAAGATGACAAGGAGAAGATCCGTCAAGATGTTGCACGAGGCCATTGTGACGAGTTGCGCATAGGCCTGCCGACATTGGCCGCCAGGGTCGGGCAGTACCTGCCAGTAATGAGAGAACGGGTGACACTCGGCCAAGTCGCTGATGGAAACACCAACGAAAGTCACGACGAGAGTCCATCTGATCATCTTCAACGCAGTGTGATGGGAGCGTTGCCAGGTGAGATCGGTCAGTCGTTTGAGGAATTCTAGAATGCAGAATTTGAGAGTCCAAAGCCTATTGACAGCAGACGACAAAGTGGTCAGCAACTGGGCCCGAGGCGCGAGGAAATGCCTGCCTCGACGGGCTGATGGGAGGAGACTTACGTAGCAGCGTATAGGAACCTGCTCAGCAAGACAAGGCCGCTCGCAATGGACTTGTGTCGCAACTCTTCGTCACTGAGCACTGCACCGGTGAAATCGGCATTGTTCGTGCCGAATGTGAGTATGTAGTGAACGCAGACCATGCGCAGAACGAGGGGAATGATTGCCAATGCCGCAACTTTGTCCTCGATAAACAGTCTCTCGGTTCGGATGAAGCGTCCAGAGACGCGCAGCAAAATCATGAGAGTACAGAAAGACGTCGCCCACCAGCATACCAGAAGCGTCGGCTTATCGGTGCGGAATGGGCGAAGTTCTGGGGGTTCCGAGTACATAGACATGATCGGTCACGCCGCTCCGCGCCCGCCGAGCTCCCAAACGGGCCCGACGAGCGAGGATATCCAGGAGTAGAGGGATCTTCGGCGGCGGTTCAGCTATGGGCTTGCGCTTCCACAGATCGTGGGAACATGAATGACGTGAATCTTTAATCTTTGCGACATTCGTATCTTGGTTGCCAGACTTGGGGTCATGTGTGCCAGATGGGTCTTGTCTCTGAGTATACAAGGAGGAGCTTTCGATTGACAGGATTATCGTCGTGGTTGGGGAAATATCGTCATATGTATGTCACCGCTGACTCCAGAAGCGCAGGGTTCAAGATGTCATAAGCCGAGGACGTCAGATTCGGATCGAGTCCACCAAGACAAGTGCACGGGAAGGCCGTTGATAATCGTGATTCCAGAGCGGAGAGTCTTCTTTCCGTGACGCCAGAAGGGGCTTCGAGGCGTAAAATTAAGAGGTGAAGGGGAGAATTAGAATTAAGCGGAAAAGGTCGTGTGGGTGAGAGAGAGAGGCAAGTTGAAGGTGTGGGGAGGCAGGCGTTCTTGCTGGGCTGAATCCAGCCAAAAAAAAAACGCCATGAAGCTGGAGCCACGACGTAGAGCTGCCAGGCTAATATCGGAAGGCGACGTGCGCTGACGGGGCCCGCGACGGATGTCAGACGGTCCAGTGCGTCTGTCGGGGTGGGACACGACACACACTTGGCACACTCGCAATATCAGTAGTCTCGCAGGGCAAGGGAAACGCCACATGCGGTCTGGTCAGAGCAGGTGCGCCGGGAGACGCTACAGACGTTGTCTGGACGCTCGCTCCATTAGACACACGCTGCAGTGCGTCGATATCTGGGAACGTTAATTGGTTGAGCCACTAGCAGCTCGGCGCGCCGCGGGGAGGGGAGAGGGGATAAGGG
>JAPFUF010000669.1:0-17880 GCA_030780645.1 Aschersonia sp. MBC 508
ACTATCGAGGCAACTCTCCCGAGTCTGAGTTTGAACGTACCGAAGCCCTCGAATATGAGGTATGTGGACCACGCAATGCCCCCGGCTCGGTCCTGGGAGTGATTTGTCGAAAAGTTGATTGCACCTCCGATGACGCTGCCGGAGTTCCGCATGGCAGACCAAATTCCTGATGATTCGTATCAGTTCCTCGAATTGTGATAGCACTTTTCCGGTCAACTTGCCGAGATAGAGCCCCCTGTCATTCGGCGGAGGATATGACAGCATTGCAGTTGTTTCGGCAACGTAGAGAAACCCAGATGAGAAACCCCACAGGAGCTACTTTACGATCAGTACGGGCACGGTTCATACGTATGGCTGATGTGTGGTACTTTTGCGAATAGGAGATACCAATCAACGTGATACCTTGCGTTGACATAGTAAGCTGAGCCAGCCAGGGGCATCGAAACAGCAGCAATCATGCACGACCACTTGATGCCTATCTTATTGATCAGCGGGCCTCCAAAGAGGGTGACCAAGCAGCCTGCCATGTATTCGAGGGCTGTGGCCAGGTTCGCTACGTATGGAGAGGAGAGGCCACCGCCTCCCAGGTTCGAGATGGCATCAGACATGGCGGGACCGACTAAGGAGAGGCTGTCCGGCCGTCACGGTCAGCGAAATATGGCAACTCGTCTGGTGAGGCTGACTCAAGTAGTCTTACGCTCCAAAAAGAATCATCTGGAATAGGACGCTCCTGTAGAGTCTAGTCCCTTTCGAAGCGCAAAGATGAGCCTCGTCGACTTGCTCGGCTGCGCCATCATCTCGACAAGTCTGTCGTTCGGCATTGCCGTTAGCTGCATATTGTGTTTCGTCGCTTTTTCTGGCGTGCGAAGTCATCGTGAATTTAGCAGTAGATTAAAAAGGTCCAAAACCACAGGATCCTATGTATTTCAGCAGCGTTAAATCGGCCTGATAACGCCGCCAAAAGGGCCTCAGCAATGATGTGCCTCTATAGGAGATTGCCGAGGCCGCGCTTTAGGCAGAACAAACAGCCAGCCCATCCTAGTAAAGTCAGGGGTCTCTCAGAAGACTGCAGTCTGAGATAGCAGGGATCACCCAACAGCTTATTACTGGGACGCATCCCGATAAGTCATTTGTGGAAGGCTGCGGCTCGCCTGCAGGCCCTGGCTACGATAAGGGGGAAAGTGCAAGAAATGCCGCAGCCGATAAGTCTTGATTGGAACATGCTGGGACTAGTCTATCGTCTGCGCCGTTTTTCTTGCTCAGTTGGCGTCACACACCACGTATCGTGGAAATTATTAGGTGCGGCATGTTGCGCGCCCCGCTTTGTTCCCGTCGTGGCCACACAATCTCCATGAACTTTGGCGCAGGACCCTCAACATCCGTAGCAAACACGCATGAGACATGGTCTCACGGCGTCATTGGCTCGCTTGCCCGGATAGATTACGGCCGCCACTTTGTCGTTCTAGTCACAATGGGCATATTTTAGAGCGGCGTCATCCCGTCCCGTTCCCGATCGATACTCCTCTTCATTTCAACAGCACCGGCGTTCCCCTCCCCCTCCTCCACCCCCTCTTTCTCTTCAAGAATGTATATTTGCCGTCACATGATACCATTGACGTGATCAGCTGCATATATGACTCCTTGTAGCTACCCTCCCTGAGCAAAAAAAAAAAAAAAAAAGTCATGGCTCCTTCCCCGCTTCCTGTCGCAGGCTCCACCGTCTCGTTCTGGCGGGCCGACCCGCATTCCCTAGATGATCACAGGTCAACCTCCGATCTTCCGGCCCAGGCTGATATTACCATCGTCGGAGCCGGATTTGCTGGTGTGGCGACAGCCCATCATATCCTGGAGCACTGCCGCACCCAAGGATCTGCAACGCCAAGTATTCTGATCCTCGAGGCCCGCCAGGCGTGTTCTGGCGCCACGGGGCGAAATGGTTCGTGAATCGCATTTCCCATCCATCCAAGATATGAGCCCACTGCTGCTGTCCCCCCTCCCCCCCCTCTTACTGACGGACGCGTTTGCGTAGGCGGCCATATGAAGCCTGACCCCTATACCAGACCCTCGGTTCTGGCTGCCTCGCACGGAATCGAAGTCGCTGCAGAATTTGCCGAGTTCGAAGCCAAGAACCTGTTCGCTGTCAAGGATTTGATTGAAGCCCAGAACATCGAGTGCGACTTTGTTCTTACTCGCGCGCTGGATGTACTCATGACCGACGAAATCTGTCAAGCAGTCAAGTCTAAAGCCGACAATCTGAGAAAAGATGGCCTTTCCGTCATGCGAGATGTGCAATTTGTCGAGGGGCCGCAGGCTGAGCAGGTCAGTCCGCTCGCAGTCTTCTTCCTTCCTTCTGTCAATTTGGAGAGTCTGACACGTGTTTCTCAGCTTTCCGGCATTGCGGGCGCCAAGGGCTGCTTTTCTTACACGGCGGGGCACCTGTCTCCGTACAAATTTGTCCTCCATCTCCTCAACCAGGCCGTCAGCGCTGGCGTCAACCTGCAGACTAACACGCCCGTGACCTCGATCTCCGATACAGAGAAGTATGTGAATGTGACGACGCCACGAGGCAGCGTTCGTACATCCAAAATCGTGTTCGCCACCAACGCCTACACATCGTTCCTCTTGCCCGAGTTCTCCGAGATGATTGTGCCTGTGCGTGGAATATGCAGCCACATTGCACCCGGAAAACTGCCAGCGCCGCCGCTGCCCAACTCGTACATCATCCGATGGTCAGGTAACGAGTATGAATATCTTATCCCAAGGCTTGATGGGGGTATTGTTGTAGGCGGCGCCCGGTCTAGGTACTTCCTGGATTTGGACTCCTGGTACAAGAACGTGGAAGACGATAAGTTGATTGAGCCCGCAAGGAATCATTTCGATGGATACATGCAGCGCGTGTTTCGCGGATGGAATGATAGCGGAGCATCTACCTCCAATGTTTGGACGGGGAGTAAGCAAGCTGCCAAGCCCTTTCTCCCCCCCCCCAACACGACACGAGAGACCTGAAGCTGACATCGAGACAGTCATGGGCTATACAGCCGACGGGTTCCCGCACATCGGTGTCGTGCCTGCCCGAGAGAATCAGTACATGCTGGCAGGCTTCAACGGACACGGCATGCCACAGATCTTCCTCGCGGCAAAGGGCGTGGCTTCGATGATCATGGAAGGGGCGAGCTTCGAGGAAACAGGAATCCCCGGGGTCTGCAAAGCCACAGTAGAGCGGATATCCAGCTCTGGAAACGCGATTTTGGACCTTTGGAAGGACGCTATTAAGGCTGATCAAATAGCAACCAAAAGAAGGAAGTCGAAGCTTAGCGCTCTTGGATTGACCTCTTTCCTAGGACGGAATGTCTGAGCTACCTCGGACCGCACCTCTTATGCACTGATGCAATCTCACCTGCACATTTTGTCTTGATGAGACTACAGCAAAAGGGCGTGACGGCTGGAGATGAGTAAAAGAAAAGCCATCATTCGTCACGGAATGGCCTCTTGACTTGCCTATAAGAGACCGAGCTATTCTAAGATGCCAAGAACAAGCAATGCTTGGCAGTCGTACCCGCTCTCATACCAGTACCCCGGATCCCCTATAGCGTAAGTTTTAACGTCAGATACCTGCGACCCGCCGGCCCGATCCAGTTTTGCCTTGGCAAAGACCAAATGTAGCGTGTATGTCAAATGATGATTGGACCATAAATGAGCCGCCGTTTTGAAAAAAAAAAGAAAAAAAAGAAAAAAAAAAACATTGTGGTCCCTGTGTTTCGTTAATCCCTCACAGCAATGAAGACTGTGACACGCGAGCCGCACACACCCATGGAAAGTTCTCCTTAGAGTGGGTAAGAGAGGGCAGAGCGGGATTTCTCGTCACTTGCAGCTGACGTTCCATACTTTCGTGCGTGAGCATGCCACGCAGAGCTGACGGAATTTGTCTGTGTTTTCGCCTGACCTTTGTTGAATATGCTGCTTATGCTGCTGCTGCTGCTGCAGTCTGCTGCAACTCGCCGCGGCCCGACATCAAAGACCCAATGACAGCCCCGATAGCTCTTCCATTCATCACGCCTCTGCCCGGGGTTGCAGCAATTGCCGATCAGGCCATGTCACGGCGATAGCCGAGTTGCTCAGCCGGTGGTGACCTCCCGATCATTCGTCATATTGATCTCACCCTCGTCGGAGAGGTAGCTGACTGGAGGTGCATGTGCGGGGAAAGCCCGGTCTCTGCCCAACTGGCACCGACGCCCCGTGTGTTGCTGGTGTCGCAATTTGGTCCGTCGTCGTCGTCGTCGTCTCAGCCACTTGGACTTGCCTCGCAGCAGCCAGTGACAGCTTGTCCGCCATGGCATCACCGCCCATCAGCCCCAACAAGAACATCGTCTTTGACGTGGTCGGCACGCTCGTCGGCTACGACCACCTCTTCGCCGCCATCGATGGCCGATTGGGCGAGAAGCTCCGCGCGCGGGGCATACAGCCCAAGCTGCTCGGAAGCTGTTGGCTCGAGGTGGCCGAGCGCGAATACACCTACCTTTCCATGTCGAGGCGCTACGTCGTCTTCCACAAAGTGTTCGCGTCGCTTTTCTACCGGTGTCTGCACTACGCTGGCGTGGAAGACCCGCGTTCCTTTGCGACAGCGGACGACGTCGCTTACTTGATGGACCAGTGGAGGAGGCTGACGCTCAGGGAGGGGGCCGCTGAATGTATCAGCTTGCTTCGCCGGGCAGGCTGGACCGTCTGGTGCTTCACGGCCGGAGATGTGGCGCGGGTGAGCGGATATTTCTCCCGCGGAGGCGTCGACATGCCTGCCGAAAACATCGTGTCGTGCGACACGGTGGGACTGGCGAAACCGACGCCGGAGGCATATGCGCCCATTTTGGAGAAACTGTCTGCCGGCGGTCAGGTGCCGTGGTTTGCGGCTGCACATTTGTGGGATGCGTCGACGGCAAAGACCGTGGGGTGAGTTCAGCTCTACGTGTCGCTTTGGCGAAGAATTCCGCATTGACGTTCGTCGACTGTTGTGAGTAGATTCCGGACCGCATATTGCACTGCCTTGGAGGGGGAGGCATTGCCAGATATATTTGGAGAAATGGACATCACGGCTGATACGCTGCCCGCGATGGCGCACGAGATCATCAACACTTTCACCTGAGGACAGGCTTTCATAGCACTTTTCAAACAAACAGAGCCACGTAATCATTACCTTGACAGAGTCCCAGCGAGACGTCTGCATAAAACTCTAAGAGATACTGGTATTATGCGAGCATTGCGCGATATGGCAAGATCCGCCCTTCAGAAAAAAGTAGACATTGTCGCGCTTAGCTCTTGAAAATGATAACGTCTTTTCCATCTCATTAGCCAGCGAGCTTCGGGTGAGGCGCAAGAATCGAGTCTCCTGGAATGGAGCGTAGCCTGGGATAATCGTGAATAGATGCTTGGATATCTCCAACTGAACAATCGCCATCGTCTTCCTCCCGCTTGACGACGCAAACGCGCTGGAAGTCTCGTAACTCGCAATCGAAGCTTTGAGACCTGTCTCCTTTGCCACCACTTAACAGAGCCAGTCGATGCGCGTTGAGAGATTTATTGGATATTTTGAAATTCAATTGACAATCTCCATTGGGGCTAATTGATGAGGTCAGTATCTTCCGGCCCGGCGAGGCTGTTCACTTACCACTTCGCATTCGCATCTTCTGGCGCGCTACTCAAGGCCTTACATCGTGGGCAGCGTCCAGGCACGATCAGCTTTTCGAAAAACATCATGCTCATGTTGACTCACGCCAGGTCTGAAGCTAGCGAGCCAAGGGATGTTCATATCAATGTCCCTTCCGGAGCCAGCTTCTTCTAGCACATAACGATTCTCGACCACGAGCCGGTGGCCCTTTTGGTTTCAAAAGTCATGCACGAGCAGTGTGCGAACCACCTATTAAAATCAACACAAATTTTACTTCTGCAGAGCCTGGAGAGACATACCTTCTAGTCATGAATCCATTGCATTGGTAGTTCTAATGAATGATCAGCACATCTTCAAGAATGACCGGTTTCTGGCACGTTGTGTCGAGTGAACGGAAGAAGATGGACTCAGAAGCTAACGTTTGCAGCTGTGCCACAGAGACGGCAGCGTTTTGAAGAAAAGTTCTGACCTCGTGCAGCGCTCCAAAGCCTTCCGTGAACCTTGAAAATGGTGTTTCTTGGCTGCCCCCAATCGAAGAGAGTCGATCGCATATTTCTCTTGTACGTTGTAGATATTGCTGATGTATCCCAGGGAAATCTCTGGGATGCCTATCCAGCTGGCCTGAAACATCGTTGACACGGGCGAGCAAGGTCGCATTGTCGACTCGCGCCGATCTCCTAAAGGCAGTAAAAGTTCCCATCCCTTCGCATCGAATCTGAGAAAGAAAATATAGCTTACTGTGCAGCAAGTAAAAGTAGAATCGCCAGACTACCGTTTGTACTCAAGTCCTCATGCAGCTTTACAAGGTTTGACTTCTGTCTAAGGCTCCATTCCAATTTTTGAACGCATCTCTGGCTACATCTCCGGATCCTCGAGGTCGCAGGGAGGAGTTATGCTTGGTGTGAAAATGATCCAAAGAATGATAGAGTACGTCTGAGCACTCGTCTGCAAAGGACTTGATTTCTCTTTCGATTGAAGCTAGCCATGGATTTGGTGCGTATTGCTTGTATGCCGCTATGACCTTGCCGTGAGGAGTTGGCCAAATGCGAGGTTCCGGCGATCCTTGCTGACTGACTCGCATCAAAGAACGCACGAAAGCGTCCAGGGCATCAAGTAATTCCTGATATTCCTTCGCACTGCTCGATGATTTACGGACAGCACGTTTAAGCTGTATCATGATCCGGACGCTGGTGATGATATCGCCAACGCTTCCGAATGTGAATGCAACCTCTATGTTCACCTACAAAGTCGCAGCCACTCAAAGCAAAGAAGAAGAAGAAGGGAGGGGAGGAGGAGAAAGAGGAGAGGAAGAAGGAGAAGGGGTAAGAGAAAGAGAAAAAGAGAAAATAAAAGAAAAAAGAGAGGGGGAAAAAAAGAGAAAGAAAAAGAAGAAAAAGAGGAAGAAGAAGAAAAAGAAGAGGAAGTGGGGGAAAAAAGAAAAAGAAGAAAAGAAGAAGAAAATTAAAAAGAAGAAGAAGAAGAAGCAGAAGAAGGGGAGGAGGAGGAGGGGGAGGAGGAGGAGGAAATCAGATCGACTGGTGAATTTGAGTGATACTCTGTAGTGAATGACGCCATCGCGTCCGCGCAGCACTTCTCCAGCTATGCAGCGCATGCCTACCCACGAAGTGTCGCCTGACTGTGGGATCAGCGCATGTGGCTGCGGCAGCTACCTTGTACGGCCCCTCCAGACGTGGCGGTGCTATTGAGGTCTTGAAATGCCCAAAGTCTCTCGGAGATTAGGTCGCGTTCAGGGATTTTCTTGATTTTGGGGCCCGAGAGGTTTGCGGGATCTGGATGCGTTCGCAGGCTGCCGCCTTGGCGATGCTTCAAATGGTGTGCTCGACGTGGACACGTCATATTTGCATTTTGACACTAAAGACTGCTGCAGGTTTTGTTCGTCCGGCAAGAAGCAGGTCATTCGAGGGGTTGTTCGTTCCTTCCGTACTTTTTCGAAGCCAGTCACCGCCTGCGCAAATGTAGAATAAAACCTGATGGATACATCAAGGTATATTTTCGACTTCCTGACTCGCGGATAAGTACCGCGTGTCACGATTTGAAGACTGTATCAGAAGACTGTCATGGAACATTGCCAACGAGGTCAGGATATTCTCTGTCAGGCGAAGCGATGATGACGTGGCAGCAGTTCGAATGTAGAAGTATTGACTAGCAAAGGGCTCAACCTTTCTGCCTGTGTCAAGTACCTTCGTTTCGTCTGAACAAGTCCTTCTTCGCTATATATCTACGTCGCCTTGATCTACCTGTGCACGTTGCATCCATTGTTCTCCGCTCGATCTGCTTCGCGCTTCATGTCAACCTCTGCAGACCCATAGGTCCATCTTCGGTATACTGGCGACCAAAGCTACGACGATGGTATGGTACCGATCGGAAGATGATTTATGACGCTGTAAATTTCTGCCAAAGAGAGCAGGCCTTGCTAGCACGGATGATTCGTAACATGACTTGGTGAACTTATGCGCCGTGAGCGCTGCACATATCATTATTCGCACGTATAGTCCTTGGTGCCGAATCGCTCGCTGAGCCCGATTACATTAGCGGGAACTGTACTTTGTGCACCCAAAGATCGCTGAAACCATATCGGCCGGTCTTTGATTGCGCTGGCACGAAAGTCAGCCGCCTTTGGCACGTAATCAGCAACGTGCCAACTAGTGACTAAAGGCTACTAAGATTCATGGGGCTGAAAAGGGGTTAGACCCTCGTTCAAGCTCAGTTGCTGCGTCTGATGCGCTCTTGAGGCTGACGACCCTTTCTTTCCCGCTTCGCTTTCGACGCAGCAATGCCGCCTGCGGGCGAGCGATGACGTCATGTTTTCCGTCGAAACGTCCAGCAGTCTCACGCGTGGTGGGACTCTTAAGCGCAACTATCTCGACTGCTGACGATGAAGCCTGTCATTCGTACCAGGCCGATTGCCATGACTGCCACTCGTCCTTCTAGGGAGAAGTCATGCATACGACACAAGCCGGAAAAGCGTTGCCCCCTGCAACTTGTGGATATTCGTCGCAGCTCGTGGGACTTGACATGCTTCCCGAGTTCACTGTGGCCATGAAATTTCTGGAAGCTTCCCCACGTCCTGGGCTTCGAAGCAAAGTAGTGATCTTCTAGCTTAGGTCCCTCCTTTTGTGCTGCGCTGAAGCCGCCAAGAAGTTTCCGAGAAGCCAAGCAAATGGAGCAACGGAGCACCAGAAAAGCCGAAGTGCGGTCGCTTTCCGCCTTTGTTGCTTGCCATTTCTGCCACTAAGCGAGCAATACATTACCGAGTCTGTCACACGAACGCCACAGTCACTGTTCTTCTGCAGAAGCTGTGATCGATTTATCTTCCACCTGTAACAGCCGCAGACAAGGCGAGATGGTGAAGCATCCGATGGATCTCAGCGAAGCACTGGAAGAAAGGAAAAGACTCAATCATGCAAATGTTTACTGGTTGCACGTGGCACACATGTCTCGGCCGCAGCCGTCCCGAAAGTATCGTCGAGTCTCTCACTGGCTGGATGGGATTGGCGCTCGCAGTTTGGCGGGATTGCTTGCCTTGACTGCTTATGGAGCACGGACTTGAGATGATGGATTTATCAGACGGGGCTACGGTGAAGTCATGGCGGGAAGCGGAAGGAGCTAAGCAAAGATAGCTCAGGGGTAGATAGAGCATCCAGGGTTATGATTGGCTCCGCTTACAAGGACTTCGTCACCAGCGCCACAAGTCGGCACTCGGCAGAAGCCCTGTTGAGTCGATGTACTGAGACCAAGAACTTTTTATCTGCACCAACCGACACAAGGCCTTGGCTGGAGTGGAACAGTGTATTCAGATGTACATATCCCTCGCGCACACGCGCACGCAACGTGTTCATATTCCCCCTTTCCTTTGCTCAATCACGCCCGCCGAGAAAGTTTGGCTCGCGCCTGAGCTGGTCTTGGCAATGCCATTGACGCGATGCCCTGACGCGTGAGCCGAGCCCAAGACAGGAGGGGCCCCATCAACCGTGCAGATGCAAGTTTGATTGCGTATCCCGCGTCACCAGAGAACTTTGGCCGGTCCGCGCGACATGGGGCCGAGCCCAGATTCACACCTCGCCGGGCTCTCCTGGGCCGACGCCAGATAAAGGGCCAGAGCACCTTGCTCGTCATTGTTCCGTCTCTCCTTTTGCCTCTTCTTTCTCTGCAGCTCGCTGTCCTTGACGTTCCAACCTGAAGTATGCAACACCGCACCGCCTCAACACTCGCACAACGGTAGCCCGACAGCTCAATTCGTTCATGCTGAGGCCACGGAGAGTACCACGCCTGCTTGTCCGGCGCCTTCGTAGCTATGCAATTGCATGCATCGCCATCCTGCTCCTGATCGGCAATGTCGCGCTATGGTTCGACACTCAATTCTGGGATCCCAGAAACTTGCGCAATCCCGTGGGCGCTCGTCCGCATCCTATACGCACATTGATGGCCGGAGCCCGACTCAAGCATAATACGCTCTTAAGTAAGCGCAGTCACAATGTTGAAGCAGCTGCGGCCCGTTATCGCGAAAGAAGGGGAAGACACCCGCCGCCGGGTTTCGATCAGTGGTTCGCGGCCGCTCAGAAATCCAAGGCTATCATCGTTGAGGACTTTTTTGACAGAATTTACAAGGACCTGGCACCCTTCTGGTCACTCAATGTTGAAACTCTGAGGACAAGGGCAGCTGCGTGGCATCACGTGGTTAGTGTGCGGAATGGGAAAGTGACAGGCAAGGGCGACGTCACCAACCTTGTCAATTGGCTTGAGCTATGGGCGGATTTAGTGAAGGAGTTTGCACAGTACCTACCTGATGTCGACATGCCGATTAACTACATGGATGAGCCTCGTATTGTTGTCCCGTTCGGGGAAATGTCAAAACTTCAGAATCGGGAGATCAGAAACAGAAGTATGCCCGAGCCAAGTCGGGCTATATCGCACTTCCAAGGCCTCCACGACGTCGACCAGAAAAACGCTACGCCATATGATCCGATCTGGCATCGGATTGAGGAAAACCATTGGAACTTGGCCGTGAAAGGGTGCGATCCTAGCTCACCGGCCTATGGCGTCGAACAAGCGTCAGATTTGACCGAACCAGCCCAATTCCCACGGAATTATCGCCCAAGCTACACCTACGAGGGGTATATCTGGGACTGGGCCGCTGCAAGAGACCCTTGCCAACAACCGCATATTCGGCAGCTGCATGGCACATTTATTGAGCCAGTGACTCAGTCTGTCACGCACGAGCTGATTCCCCTTTTTGGCGGCTCCAAGCTGCCAATGAACAACGAAATATTGATACCCGGGGCGATGTACTTGACGAAGCGAGAGTTTTATTCCGGCGGAGATAAGAACCACGGGCCGTCATGGGAGAGGAAGACGACGGGGCTCATGTGGCGCGGCGATGGCTCAGGCGGGCGCACGAAAGAGCACACTTGGCATCATTTTCAGCGCCATCGGCTGGTGGACATGCTCAACAGCACGCTCGTCTCCCGCCTCGAGGCCAACGCGTCGCAACGGGCCATGACGTTTGAACTTCCGTCCCAGAAAATCTACCCCAGCAAGACGATCCGAACGAAGCGACTCGGACCCTGGCTGAAGTCGTTTGCCGACGCGAGATTCGTGCATCTGTGCCCGCCTAAGGAATGCGATTTTTTTGGCAGGTTCTTCGAGACGACCAAGGAGGTGCCGATGAAGAAGCAATACCGCTATAAATTCCTCCCAGACGTCGACGGGAACTCGTTCAGCGCGCGTTTCCGCGGATTCCTGCGGTCGACGAGTCTGCCGCTCAAGGCCACCATCTACTCGGAGTGGCACGATGATCGGCTGATGCCGTGGCTGCATTTTGTGCCGTTTGATAATACTTTTCAGGATCTATACCCCATATTGGAATATTTCGCGGATGGTGACGGGGGCCAGGGCGATCATGCGGCTCGGTTGATTGCGGAGCGGGGCAGAGAATGGGCCGAGCAGGTGCTGCGGAGAGAGGACATGAAGTTGTACGTCTGGCGGCTGCTGCTGGAGTGGGCGCGTCTCTGTGACAGGAACCGCGATATTCTGGGATTTGTTGGAGACTTGCAGCCGTGAAATTGTTGGCAATGAGAACATATTTCCACGCCCCCCTTGCCCTGTTCCGCCCCTGTGACATTTGTCTGCCACTCACACGATTGGCTTGATGACATGACTTCTCAAAGATGTTGCCATGCCATGCAGGTCGAGGTCAAGACTGCAAACATCAACCCATCTTTTTCACGGGCTACGTCAATTTGGCCATTTTCAGGGCGCCGAGTCGAAATCTCGCCTTGAGACCCGAGACTTTGAACTGCGGCATATGTAGAGTCTGCATATCATGGTACATTCTGCTCTAGGGCGGTCAAGCATCATATGACGGATGTTCGCTTAAGTCTCGGCCATGGTCCGGGACGTAGCGCGGCGCTTCTGCGCGAACGCCTGCGGGCTAGCAGGGGAACATGCAGATCGATTAAACCAGCAGATGCGCTCAAACTGCCATTCCCTATACTAGCGATATGCAGGAACGCGCGCTGTGAGAAGCTGGGGTTCAATAGAATTTGGCACATGGCTGGTATCCACGAGTCTACAGCTGCTGTCCGTACATTTTGCCAACCATGAGCCTTCCGATCATCGCTGGAGCTGCCCTGTACACCTCGTTCCGTTTCTCTTCTTTCTTGTACTTTTTTCTCTCATTTCCTCAATGTGTGTTTTCATGTTCATTCTTGAATTATTTTTATTTCCAGTCTTGTATAATTTGCCTTTTTTTTTATTGGAGAATCTTGGACTGTTGTCCACACTGCTACGTCGCCCAGCCAAAGAATTCGGTTTCATCAACAAATGGAACGCCAAGAAAATTGGCGAGGCGCCCCCACCACTTTCCGCAATTGCCGCGGAGTGCTGTGCATTATCCCCCCCAGAACAAAAGTGTTGACCCCACGTGGGGAGCCCATCCTAGTGCATAGCTACCTCGTATTCTGGCATCACGTCCTGTGCCGGACATGTGTTTTCCCGGTTTCTCACCAAAGTCGGGCAGGTGCTCTTCGTGGTGCCAAGTCAGACGACATGTGACATGCTGACAATGCCCTCCGAGCTCCTTCTTCCAGAATGACCCTGTTTTCTCATGCCCCTGTTTGTCGCATGATCCGGGAGGTATTGAGCGTTGCAGGCGCAGACGTAGGGAGGTGTGGACGTCGTATGAGAAGCAGGGTCCTTATCTATGTGTGCCTGTTTGCCTAATCTGCATGCACATGTGTAGCATCATCGCTGACTCTGACAAAGTTCTTCCTCTGAACGATAAGAAATGGCGGAGTTATCATGTGAAGAAGCTGAGAGGTTTGAGCGAGGAGCAGAAAAGTCGGCAAAGTAATCGAAATGCCTTGGAACGCCGTGAGCTTTGCTTTGCCCGACGTCAAGGATCGCGGCGAATAGGTGCGGCAGGCAAGACCAGATAAGCGCGAGGAGTTTAATTGAAAGGCTGCTGCTGTGTGGCCAATGAAATCGCACATGACAGGTCATCGCGTCGAGTCTCGTGCTCCATCACTTCGCAGTTCCGAGCGTCCGTTCTTCAAGTGCGAGATGGCGAGCTTCCCCGTGAGCCAAGTCACTGCCCTTTTTGCTCCCTCGCCACTTCCGCCAAAATCTCCATCGCGTCATGCTCCCGACCTAGCGGAATAAACAGGTGATCGTGAAAGAAGGCGCTGACGGGGTTGACGCCCAAGTTTTGCTGCGCCAACTTTGAAGCAATGACGGCCAGAAATCCCACCGCCTCCAGGCTCGACGTCACATTGAGCGTGATCATTCTGCAAGGGAAGAAGTACTCGATGGAATTCTGCTCCGCGTAGTCCAGACTCGTGATGATGGTGGCGTTTTCTTGCTCGCGAAAGAACATGACAATGTCAGCCAGCGGCGGCAGATTTTCCTCCTTCAACGTGGCAAACACATATGTGGTCGGGTGTAGAGTAGCCGTGAGGCTCTTGAGCAGCCGCAAGAGCGACTTCTCGCCAGGATCTGCCTGCATCAAAGTCGACATAGTTTTTTTATTATTGCGTTTGCAAGAGTAGTCTGCGAAGAATGATCGTGATGCTTCGCAGAGCTCCTGGGAAGCAGGGGGACCGGACCATCGGGCTTTATCAAGGCGCAAGCCTGCTCGTGAGGCTGCGCCAAAGGGTTTCGGACCGCATCGGGAGCTGGCAGCGACCCTGAAGCGTGTCGTGCACATTAGCATGGATGCTATGACTGATTCATCAGCACTAGCAACGATGCACGATTCTTATTCGGCCGGCGAAGCTTGGCGCCCCTTTGCGCAATTAGTTGAAGCGCTATCGTGTCACGGACAATACGCACATGTTGTTGGCCCATCATGCGCCGCCGCCGCGCCCTTATCAAGTCAATCCGCGCCCTGCATTGAACAGGGATTCGGGCTGACTACCCCACCAAGATTCGCGGGCTTGCATCCATTAGCTGTGGAGGGGGCTGCCGGCTTCCAGAGCATGCATGACATACTTGAGCACTCGGGCCATTTTGCCGTGACGACGAGAGCGCCGCATCGCGCCCAAGTACCTGCCACTTCAGATCGAATGGTTCGTAGCACCTTCCGAAACCCGTATGGCGATGTGACTTACGTAATCTCCGTACACCGCCACTTCACGTGGTCGAGACATCGTATAACCAAGTTTTGAAACACGGCCTAGAAGGAAAGGCCTAAAGGGCAAGGCTTGTGTGTTCCTCTAAGGGGAAAAATCCATCTCAAGCAACTGACTTCTTGGGCTTACACGTTGAATGGACCAAGCCTCGGGAGCAGGTCTTCCAAGTTTTCCTCCGCCTCCCAATCTCCCAATCCGTTCGCTTGAAGCTATTTTATTATCTTCAATTCAACAGAGACCCAACGGGCTGATACATACAAGCAGCATTTCGGGTATGAACAGCCAGCGAAAGTCGCCGAACGACCAATGACGCACGCAGCATGGGAGGTCCCTCGCAAACAGCCTCTGCATCCAAGTCCTTTGTCACTGAAGAGCGTCTCAAGATGATAGAGACCAAGTCAAGCGCAGCATGAAATCATAAATCCCAAGAAACGCTCTTTCTCTTCAGAAGAGCGACCAAGGTGGTTAGTGGGGCGCATGCAGACGTCGTCTCAAGAAATTCATTGGTTGTACGGTCAAGGCGACCTGCAGCTGTCAACGGAACTTGCAGCTGTGCAGAACTGCGAGGCGGTGAGCAGGCAAATTGATCGGGGGGTTCGTAGTTTTATGTACAGTCGAAGTGGACAGCGCGTGCCCTGTTTCCATGCTTCATCATGGTGTCGGGCCTCTCTCCAAACAAAATGTCCTCGGTAGAATTCCAATCCAAGGATCATCGCGATCTTCTCGACAGCATCGATAAGCTACGTTCCAGGGGCATCAGCAGATATGTTGACCTTCCAGAGATCGTTGTCTGCGGCGATCAATCTGCTGGCAAGAGCTCTGTTCTCGAGGCCATCTCTGGCATGTCATTTCCCACAAAGGATAATCTCTGCACCCGTTTCGCTACAGAGTTAATCCTGCGGCGTCATGCCACTTCGTCTATCAAGGTGTCAATCAATGCTGGTCCGGATCGCTCTTCTGAAGAGAAAGAGCGTTTTTCGGATTTCAGTGCTGCGCTCGACTCGGACACGCCCGATATTGGAAGTGTGGTGGAAAAGGCCAAATTGGCCATGGGGCTATCTGACTCAAATAAAGTCTTCAGCTCCGATACGCTCCGGATTGAGTTGGGCGGCCCGTCCCAACCGCACCTCACCCTAGTGGATCTGCCAGGACTGTTTCGAGCCGGAAACAGGGAACAATCGGTTCAGGATGCTGAAATTGTCAGGAAAATGGTGCGACAATACGCTGAGAGACCACGAAGCATTATTCTTGCCGTCGTATCAGCCAAGAGCGACTTTGCACTGCAGGAGGTCACAGAGATGGCCCGGGAACTTGATCCTCAGGGAATTCGTACCTTGGGTCTCATTACTAAACCAGATGCTCTGGATGCAGGATCCGACAGTGAGGCTTACTATATCAAGTTGGTTCAGAACAGAGACGTGGTGTTCAGCCTCGGCTGGCACGTGCTGAAGAATAGAGGTTATAAGATGCGTGATGCAACGTCGGCAGAGCGAGATGAAGATGAGGCAAGGTTTTTCTCCGAAGGGGCTTGGACCACTATCAACCCTTCACACTTGGGAGTCAAAACACTGAAACCTAGGTTGAGCAACGTTCTCAAGGATCAGATCCTGCAGCAAATGCCCAAGCTCCTTCAAGATGTGGACGCAGAAATCGCCGCTTCTCAAATGCGATTGCAGCGCCTTGGTCTTTCACGGAGTACGCCCACGGAGCAACGCAAGTACCTGCTACAAGTCAGCCGTGACTTCACCTTCCTGATCAAAGCGGCTGTGGATGGCGAATATAGCAATCCTTTCTTTGGGGCTGCGCGAACAGACGAGGGGTACCGAAAACGTCTTCGAGCGCGAATCCAGAATACTTTGGCTGGCTTCGAGCAGACAATGCGAGAGCACGGTCGAAGCCGGGTCATCGTTGATCGCAAGCGTGCGAAGGAAAACGACGTTTTGCCTAGGCAGATACTCCGCGCAGAATATATCGACGAGGTCAAAGATCTTATGAGCCGCAGTCGCGCACGCGAACTCCCCGGCACATTTAACCCCTTGATCATTGGCGAACTGTTCACTGAACAGTGTCAACCGTGGAAGAAACTCGCTGCGAATGTCGAACAAGACGTACTGCAAATTGTCTATGACATGGCTTGGAACATCGTGGAACATGTGTCTGCGCAGGAGACTTCGGAGGCAGTGTTCCACATGATCGGCAAAGCTATTGACAAGCTCAAGTACGGCCTCGAGACAAAGTTCAGAGAGCTTCTATTGCCGCATTTGGAAGCCCACCCCATCACCTACAATCACTATTTGACGGAAACAGTGCAGAAGTCGCAGGCAAAAAGACGCCGCGCCAGGCTCGAGGAAGAATTGCGTGTGGCATTCAAAGTGAGCAGCTTGTCAGACGAGATACGCGCGACTCCTCTTCAGATTCTGGATTATTTGGAAGTTGAAACGCAGCCTGATATGGAGAGATTCGGCAGTGAGCTTGCAGTTGACTACATGGAAGCATACTATGAGGTTTGTCAAGAGCCCTTGGTGCACGCACGCGAACTAATGATCTCATTTTCACTGCAGGTAGCACTCAAGAAGTTCGTCGACGATGTGAGCGTCTTGGCCGTAGAACAGTGCCTAGTCAGCAAGCTTCCGACCCTCTTTCAATCTGATATTGTCCTTGATTTAGAGGATCAAGAAATTGCGCGGCTTGCCGCTGATAGTGATGATGCCAAGCTTGAGCGTTCACGCCTTTCCGAGAAGCTTAGCATCCTTGAGGAGGGGAAAATGGAATTGCTTCGTCTGGATGCACACCGTCCGCCAGTTCTAGGTGAGGAAAAATATCACATCGATCTGTCTTCCGCAGGATGATTAATCATAGGGCAGCAATTGCGAGCCCCGAGGATAATCGTGATCTGAATCAGCCCGTTGCCAGCGACCTGCAGAGTGAATCAGACGATGGCACGCAGAGTGAATCAGACGGTCGCGCAACAGGCGAATCGGGCAGGACGGCACCTAGTGTGACCGAAACTAGCGAAGGCGAGGAAAAGACAAGCCCACTGCTACAGGTTCATTCTGAGCCTCGGTATGAATTCGATGCTGGGAAATCGGAGACTATTATAGACTTCTTGGGGGGCTGCCCGGTTGGTGGAAAAGCAAGAAAGAAAATGCCCAAGAAGAAAAGCCAGCGCCATAGGCAGTGATCAAAGAAGCTGCGCCGGACGTGCCGTTGGAGGCACGCGAAGGCATTTGGGAGTTTGTGGGCAAACGATGCCTATTGGGGTCTTCAAGCCTTGACAGCGATGTCTGAGAACCCTCAAGGCCCCTAGGAATGTGTGCGTTAGTATTCCGCTTACGCATCGCTTCACCCTGTGTTCATTCCGTCAGGATTTTGTCAACATGAACATCTGCATGAATATGCAAATGAGTGTCTAATTGAACGATTCGTACTAGACAGGCAATGCAACCCTAGCCAGCTCGATCGCGAGAAGTCGCGAGAAAGAAGGTCCACTTGAAAGATCGCATGTAATCTACTCCATCCTTAATAGGAGTGTGTATTTTAATAATAATTATATATTTTATTAAATTTATATAC
>JAPFUF010000670.1:0-13681 GCA_030780645.1 Aschersonia sp. MBC 508
CCCCCCAGCAATCTTGTGAATTGGTCCTCTCCACCGCATGAGATGCGTCATCGTGCGGCCGTCTCAACCGGCACATTCGTGACCGGCAAGACGTCGCCTATGGCTTCATCTTTCTTGGGAAGCGCCGTTGGCGTCGTGGCCGGGGACCACCAGAACAGAGGATACCTCCGAATGACATTGTTTGTGAGCATGGCGACTGCGACCAGCAACGTCGACGAGAGGAGGATGGCCGACAGGAAGTTCCACCTCAAGCGATTAATGGTCGAGTCCACGATGGGCAGCAGGGCCGTTGCGCCGGCAGGAGGATGCGTCGTCTTGGTCAGTTGCATGGCGACTATGGCGACGGCCGACGCGAGCGACGCCGCGAGCCAGCTCAGACGCGGCGCCGCGTCATGGTGGTCCGCGGGGAGGTGAATGTTGAAGATGAGGGCAACAATGATGCCGGTGAGACCGCTGACGAAGTGACCGCCCAAGACGGCTCGAGGCTGGGCCAGTGGTGACTCGGGGATGCCGAAACAAAGCACGGCGGAGGCGCCCTGGACGAACGTGGTCAGTGAGTGAGTGGGTGAGTGAGTGAATGTGTGGGTGAGTTTTAAGTGAGTGAGCGAGTGGTTGAGCGACTCGACGAGATGACACGCAGCCGCGAGGACTTGCTGCTGCTGCCACGGCGCACGTACATAGGAGGCAATGATTTGCGGGTAGCCCCGTTGGAGAAAATAAGACGCGTGGCCGAAGACGGCCTGCAGGATGGCGAGGCCGCCGAACGCGCCGACAAAGGTCAGGACGAGCCTGATCCAGAGCGGCTGTGGCTGCGTGATCAGGGGAAGGTGCTGTGCCCAGAATCGCTGGTGCGCGTCTGCCAGCGTGCGTGGAGCCTGCATCGTGCGTGTCATGTCATGCGAGCGCGCCTAGACGACGCCGCGTTAATTCATTCTCGGCGGCGGCGCTGAATATAACGCATCGTCTGAAAGGCGCGGCCAGCGCTGCGGCCCTGATGTCGGCTTCGTTGCGCGGCAAATGGCTTCGCCCGCATCCGAACGGTACCAAAGACGCAGGGTCTACTTTGACGTCACGTCACGCCTTCCCGTGTGGGCATTGTCCGAGGGGACTACGTGCAAGTGCAGTACGTGCTTTCTCCGGTCGCTGACCGGGCGGGCACACGATCCACTGAACCCGTCGCTTGGGGGCCGAAGAAGACGTTTCGGGGACCTGCGCCGGCAGTGACGTGACAAGCCGACGCACCAAGATAGCAACTACCTAAAGTAGGTAGCCAGGGCAGTCAGTCCTTTCCGAGAGGCGGAGACCAATGTCTTTCCGACGATGTGTACCCCAGCGCCGCGCCCCCGGGTATCGGTCCGACGTGTTGGTAGAAAAGAGAGGGGAGGAGTTACCAAAAAAAAAAATTTAATAATGATAAAAATAGAAATAAAATAAAATAGGCAGCAGTAGCAGCACCAGTCTTGCCATCCGAAGCACGACCTGTCTAAAAGTGGAAATTCTTACTGGCGGCCTGCGCCATCCTGGCTTTATTTCTGCAGGCACGAGCAGTGCGAAGCCTCGCTTCGGGCAATCCAGGTGTTCTACATCAACGAGAGGCCGGATTTTCTGAGCCATGCTCGTCGCGTAGTGTCGGGAACCCCATGCAGCGCGTGAGACGTGCAAACGACTCCGTATCATCGCCTGCTCAAGTTCCACTTGCACAGACGCGTTATACCCCGTGCTATCAGCGAGTTCCAGCAAGGTCCAGCACGTCCAGATTGTAGACACGAGGACGACAAGTCCCATGTGCCAAGAACCCGATTGAAGATGGCCTCAGGAACCACTATGCATATCTCGGATAGAGGGCTCACACAGGATTAGAAATACACCATTATAATCCGAAGGAGCCTCGAAGTATCAGGTGAGACGAGGATTGCCGCCGGCTGATCGAGCGGCACTTGCAGAATGGTGATGACGACGACAAGGGATCTGAATTGAGAGTGCGAATCGGCGAGACATTTTGCGGTTCTACGCATCGGCAGCATTTCGACGCACCATAGCAAGCAAGCAAGACTCTTCTGAAACCGCGACGGCTCGGCGTCCTGGGGTCAATGTCGATTGGCCATGCGCTCTTTTTTTTTTCCTTTTCCATTCACTTTACCCTTTGCTAGTTCCGGTCGAGTACCGTGGAGAGCTGTCTCCTCAAGACGCCAAAGGGACAAAAGCCGGGCAGATTGATTTCATTGCGCTGCTGGCTCTCACTGGCCTTGACTTCAGTTCTTCAAATTATCTGTCGGACGAATCAAGATCCGCACCGCTTTTGCCAAAATCACTCTCCTGCCCCGCTCTCAACACGGCGTCGGACTTGAACTCATGACGAGAAGTGTTCGGGATTCGTGAAAGCATCCTTCACTCTGTCGAGCGCCATCAGCAGCATGCCCGGCGAATCGAATACCGCCCGCTCGTGGCGGGGCTGCTCGGTAATTATGGGCGTCCTGCTCTACCAGAATGCGAGACTAAACTGAGGACACAGCATTGCCGACAAAAGTACGTGGCCTTTTCTTTCTGGAAACCCGATGGCGAGGACTCTCGGTGAAAATTGCGACGATTGGCTGACGACTCTGCTCCCGGAACTCGCTCAGGCACTTGAAATGTAATCCTCAACCAAGCCCTTGTTGATTGCTCGCATGCTCACACCAGCACAGGCGACAATAAAACGCCGAGCTGTGATCGATGCATCCGGACCGGAGCGACCTGCGTGCGTGAAGTGAGGTTCAAACCGGACTTTGCCTTCGGGTGCCTGTGAGTGAATCCGCAGTTTCGCGTTTGGCTGGAAGCACACAGCCCGTCGTGCACGTTTGTTCTGATTTCACTGCACAGACCCGAACGTCAGAGCAATGGATCGCGACTCCGGGCATGTCAGAGCTCGAAATTGCCTGCGAGCCATCCGATACAATTTGTGAATGCGGGTGGATTACCCGCCAAACCTGAGATGTCCACGAATCGTCACAGCGAGAGGAAACCTGCAGGACCCAGCAAGAGTAAACGGTTGCTGCGGGGACACGGACCGTCCGACATACCATTAAGGCCATCGGGGGGGCTCGTCATCTCCGCCTCAACGCTGCTTGCCTCGCGTCAAGCCAGCGCAGTACAAGTCCCGGACAATGTCGTCCAGCCCTCGTGCCCAGTCTCCGACACGGAGTGGGTTAGCTCAAGACCAAGCTGGCTGCAGGTCGTTCGTCACGATGATGCTGATGATCTGTTGGGCTCGAGTCCGACGCCGTCGTGTGCCCATCCATGCTCAGAGCCTTCTCTCGGTACTGCACCGGGCTCTCAAACGGACGAGGTTGATCTTTCGTCAGCCGTTATCACGTCCACTTGGCCGTTGCGCAACGAGGAGGAGTTGAAGCTGATGCGGTACTACCTCGAGAACATCGCCCGCCGCTTCGATCTTTGTGACCCAGAACGACACTTCGCCACGACGGTACCCTGGAGAGCGGCTCTTTGCCAACCATTGCAAGATGCCATGTTCGCTCTCAGTGCAAGGTGTCTGAGTCGCATGACTACTTTTGATCCATACGTCTCCAACATGTACTACCAACGCTGCCTGCAGAAGCTTATTCCCAGCCTTGCCGGGCCAGACGCACTCAATGACCAGGATCTGTTTGCGACCATCACACTGTTAAGGGCTCTCGAGGAGATTGACTGTAAGTGTTGCCGTCACAAAAAGGCCCGAGAGGAACACAGGCGTACTGGCAGTGCAAAGGCGCGCGCGCGCGACGTACCATGTCAAGAGTTTTTTGACAGTTTACTGATTCATTGTCAAGACCCTCTTTTCGGGGCCGATTCCAGAAACCACCTTTTCGGATCTCATCTCTTCGTCCGTGCCACGACAGCGAATCTCGACGATGGGCAGCATTGCGAGACCACACCACGGCATCTTACAGGCTTGCAGAGGGCTGCTGCCCTGGTCGCGTTTCGGCAAGAGCTATATACTGCATTTTCTGCCCAGCGACCGGCCAACCGGGCCTTCTGTCCGGCAAACATAGATACAGACCTGAGCACCACGGCCAGCGACAGCACTTGGACCAATCGCATACTACTTCACCTGGTTAACGCTCTGGATTTTTGTTTCGCCAGCGGTCCCTGCGGTACCGAAGAGCTCATCGCAATGCACAGACATTTATGGATGAGTGCGGAGACTTGGTTCAAGGCAAAACCGCCCAGTTTCGACGCCATAGGGCATGCCGCTACTCCGGACAAGAAGCTTGGCCTGAAAACATGGATCCTATCGGACGTCGCGGCCACCGGTCTACTAAACTACCACCTGCTGCGCATTCTGCTTCTATTGTTCGACCCGCTAAGTGACTGCTTCGTGGATGAGCAGGACGAGAGAATAAAACAGGAGGTGGTCCACCTCATTGCTCTGGCCAACGGAAATCCCCAGTGCGCACCCAACTTTCTCTTTGCATGCCAGGGGATTGCCATGGCAGGCGACAGGTTTCGAGACAAGCAGGAGCAGGAGGAACTACTTGATTTTGTTCGGAAGACGGACTCTCTTCACGGATGCAATTCAGAGAAGACTCAGAAATACCTGAATGAAGCATGGTCACGGTCGAAACCACGATAATCTGATTTTGGCCCTGGAGCAGACGCCAGGGGGGGGGGGCGAGGTGATTACATGGTCTTTTCCCAATGAGGAGCCATGTTTATCCGCATGAATCCTGGGGCTCGTGGCCAAGGTGTCTACTCGCATCTATTCGATCGCCTCCAAACTGCGATCGGCACATCTTCCATCACCCAATCGGTGCCCTCTCTGTCGTCGCGGGCTCCCAATCGCACGATGGCAATGCCACGTCAAACCGATAAACGACCAGAGCCAACAACACGCTCTGTACGCGATATGTGATGATACGTCCAACGCAGCTCCCTGCGCCCGTGCTAAATGGGATGAAGCCGCGCTGCAACTTTCGCCCTCCCCTGTCAAGCTACCACTCGGAAATGAAATGTGCAGACCTTTCGAAGACGGTTTCGTTGCGATGGCGAACAGAGGTGTCTCCGGAGATTATCTCCTTTCCCAGTGCACACCCTTCCGGCGGCGTGCGTCGCGGGAGGTTCAAGGTGATGGGCGGATTGAACTGCAACTACTGATCCAAGACAGCTCGCAGGTAGGAGAGGTGCTTCTCTCTCTGGCACGGCGCGGTTCATTGGCTGGTGATCCAGAACGCTGTCGACCTCTCGGACCTTTTGCGGAAGCTCTTGCATTTTCGAAAGGTTCTTGAGCAAGTGATGAAAGACATTGGCCATGGCAATTGCCGTAGTGTCGGAGCCAGCCGGCAGTCAATCATGATGGAGATTTCTGCCAGTCTCCTCCCCAGTCCGTGTTGAGACGCTGACCGACGCCACATTCCACGAGAGCGTGGAAGAAATCATTGAGGTGCACTACGGCCTGGCACCGAGCTAGCCGTTTCGCCGCCTGATGCCGAATGATGTCGTCCCGAGAGCTGCCAATGGCCATTTTCCGACGCAGGCTAGGAAACAGGAGTCTCACAAGATGTCAGTCGGGTTGACACCGCGAGTATGACCGTACAAGGCACGCCTGTGCGAGGACCAGACTGTGCAGACTGTCGCAGAACTTGGCCTGATAAAGTATACCGTCGCTGCGTTCGGCGGTGATATTGTCAGATCACTTGTCGAGGAAATCAAGTCTTTTTCGGGAAGGCCGACGCCGGCGATGGCGTCCACCTTGAACAGGTCGGTGAACCTGGAGTGGTCAAGCTCACATGACGGGGACCAGGATCTCTCTTGTGGTTCGGTGCAACGTCAGTGCAGTCCTCATCGCCTACCTGCAGGAAGCGTTCCATCCTGTCGGCGATTTTAAACTCTCGGTTTGAAAAAGTCTTCGACGCATATGCCGAGGAAAAAGACAGGCCTTTCCCTCGCATGGTCAGCTTTGTCCTCGACGTCGGCGAGACAGCTTCATCTCTTTGGGCTTGGTTCGGTTGCTGGTGAGGTAGAGGCCTTTCTTTTATGCTTAGTTTGAAAGGCTATTCCTCTTGATTTCTTTGCCAACTTTGCTGATGCTTTTGGGAGAATAAATTCCGCCCAATACACGAGCTTTGAGGAAACTCTCACGATTGTCCATTCGTTAGCCAAGGCTGCGTTCCCGGGATCTGCCGCAAGATCCTGAGCAGCCTGAAAATATCTTTCCCCCATACCTGGACCTACTCCCTTCTTTGAAAGGGTTCGACCAAGATCTCGAAGCCATTCCTTTGTAACGATTATAGTGATACCAAGAGATTCTCCTGACTGCAGATGCTCCTTCCACTTCGATACCCATAATACGAACTTCTCGCTCGAAGATATATTGATTTGGCCCAATAGTTCCCGATATTTCTCGGCAAATCGACCGCTAAAGAGAGGATTCTGAGCCTCAATCTCTTGTCGGATAGCTCTTATGCTTTCGATGGCTTCAGAGCCTTGCGGGAGTAGATATTTGAACGCTGAGCTTATTGAGGACACTATTACATCTTTTGCCTTATCCAGGTGCTTCTTCTTATCTTTCCAGAGCTGGTAATCCATTTTATATCCCTCTATGGCTATATGGTATCCCTGACGTTGTTGTTGCGATAATCCTGCTACCGTCGTTTCCGTAGGGTTAAAATCACGAGGACGTGGCAGGATTGGCTCCTTAAGAGGTTCATCGGGGTTATCGCTCATGAGGGAATTGTAAGTCTTGCGATCAATCTTTCCGCTAATATAGATGAGCCAGAGGGAGTAATTCTCAATGCCTGTGAGTACGACGGCACCGTCCGAATCCTGCTGTTGTGCCGACATCGTGATAGCGTCAAATTAACATAGCTGCCAACGCTGTTGTTGTTCTTTCTAGGTGCTGATCTCAATTGCGCCGACCGGGCTCATAACTGTATAGAACGCTCGCAATTTGGCAGGGAATTCGAAGGTGACGCACACACACAACACGAATGCAGCTGAATTGAAGCTTTTGGTATGTATTGATCGTGATGATGATCCTTCTTATCTCTCTCTTCAATTGAACCAGCAGATCTGACGCCTTTTATAGCCTTCAAAGGTGGTACAAGATAGCCCATTTTTTCCACAATAATTTCCTTTGAGACATCGATAATTTCCCAAAATCAAGGATTTCAGAACTCACGTACCACAAAAGCGTGCTCGGGCCGACACGAAGCGCGTACCAGAGAGGACTTGATAGGAACGGTCCTTGCCGCGCAGCGTGCCATGGGCATATGTCCTGGGGAGATGAGCCACCAACACCTTGCGTCTCGCGGCCTATGCTATTCCCTGTCTGCTCACTCACCCTGACTGCCTGTTCGCCGACAAGCGACGATGAGTTGGTTCCAATCCAGACCCTGTGATGGTATCGATTCAATGCCTGCAAATACCCTGTGCAGAGGCTCCTGCAGGCTTCATACATGAACCAGAGATCAGCGAAGCCAGCCAGAGGCGTGAGGTGGGGATATCTGTGAACCTCCATGGGATCGACGAAGATGGACGGACGCTGGCCACAGCAGAAAGTATGCGAATGAGAAGGCGATGACGCCTGCCACTGGTAAGAAAATTTTGGAAAAAAAAAAAAAGTCATGACAGCGGTCAGCCGAGGGGCGAAAACGTCGGGGGATCAGTAGCAGTGTGCAAGCTCTCTAGCGCAGGATGCCAGGCAACGCCCATACGATGATGGCCTTTAGGAAACTCCTTCATCGAGTGGAGCGTCCCTGTCGCGGAGCACTCGAAGAGGGGCGCGTGGGCAGACGACAGTTGGCCCGCCGAAGCAAAGGGGGAATCATCGAGATCCGAGACGTGTACTTGTCTTTGAGGTCGTCAGAGTCTCGGGCCCGGGAATAGGCATGCGTGATGGCCAAAACTGGGAGCATACATCTAGTAGACGCGCTGCGGACACTGGCCATCCACGAGACGGCGAAGTAGTAGGTATCTACGTATGCATGCCAAGCTCCAGATCGTGGACGGTCGCCGTGTTCCCGGGCAGCACAGCAACTGGCAAAGAAGGGGGGAGTTCGGATACAGGCATTTACCGACATCTGATCCAACGAGCGGCCTGCGAAAGATATCGTGTCGTTCTCCGGAGACTCTTTTCCTTTTTGGTGAGAGGCGTGGCATCGACAAGTTTGCACACAAAAAACCCCTTGTGGTGCGGTGGGGATCGTTTCTTGGGCATCTTCCTCGCGGCCATACATATGCGCGCGTGCGGGTGTACCTGTGGGGAGGCCGACTAGTCCTTCTCCAACGGCCACGCCAAGCCATTGGTCTATATCCCCATGGGGAAGCGGATCTCGGGGGCCTGGCCGAGATACCCAGATGAGAGAGAGCATTAGAGAAGGGCCAGAAGGGGCGAGGGAATTAGAAACAGAAGAAGGAAAAGAAAAAAAAAAAAGGACGCGCGCACGAGGTCGAATTGCCACGCATAACAGGATTCAAGTACTGGGCGAAGCGGTTTCGTTCAGCCCACACATAGCGACCAAATCCGCTCGAACGTCCACTGGCCGGCCTCACTGCTGTCAGAGCAAGCGATCTTTCGTCCCTGTTCCTCACCTCTGCCCTCTACTTCGTATGGTCTGTTAGTGGCGGGGAGAGCGATCGGGGGCATCGGGGTCGGGACACTGGCAATGCTACGTACGTGAGCCGTGCTCCATGTGTATTCGATGCCTTCTTGATCCATTCCTTTCCTTGCCTTTCCTTTCTTGTTCACACCTCTACCGTTCTCCCGCCCAAATTAGAATTTGGGTCGGGTTGGCGGTGTGCATGGGTTCCGGCGATGGCGATGGGGGCTGAACACCCATTCACCCCCTTTTTTCGTCCCCTTTTCGTTTAAAAGAGATGATGATTGAGAAGAAGGGGGGAGGATTTGAAAAGGGGAAAGACTGGCTTGCGAAACACTTTGACATTAAAATGTGCCATGTAGCCGACACGTCCACCAGTATGTGGCTAGCAACAGAGCGAAGAGGTCGCATCACTCAAGATATCATATAACGCGCCTCTGCTGTGGTTCTGGACCAGGAACCGATGATGGGGTCTAGCCACCTTGCCACGGAGTTGGAGACACCTGAGTGATAATGCCTATATGCACTAATATAGGTGGCTTGCGGAAAGCGATACGACATTCGAGGAGAAGCGAGCGACGCCGGTAAGTATATTTTCCCAAAATGGCAATCTGCCCCGGTCCTAATGGGAGGGACGGCGATGACAAAAATAATGAATGCCATAATATCGACAGCGTCCACGTCTTGGAGCCCCACTTTCGGGGAAGGGTTGTTTGAAGAAATGGCCCACCGCGTCACCCAGGTACCGAGACCTCAATTGGCTGTGGAAATCTAGCAATATCCGTCCGCGCCCCCGCCGTTTAAAAACTCCACGGGTCCCCGATGATCGTGGCAAGCCGGTCGAGACTGCTAGCCATTCCTCGACAAGGTCTCCTTTCGGCCGTCTGCCGTCTGACTTTTTCCGTCACGGCTCAGCACCACCCCGGACCAAGGCGTGCTCTGGCACTCTGACCGCTGTCAGCATGAGCTAGCTATCGATCCGAGCATCGGTTCTGACGGGCCATTCCCTGTCGCGGCTTCGATCAAAGCCCCGGCCGTCCTGTGCCTTGCGCCGCCTTTGTTGGCATGCTTGTACTTCATCAGACCTCCGCCTCTCGCCGCTTGTAGCTCGACCAGGACCCTCCGCCCCCTTGGCAGCAAACCGACCTTGTTGGGGGGTCTGTGATGTCCTGATCTGAGCTTCTTGAGATCCTTCACTACATTAGTCCCGACTGGACAAAGCGGACGGCGCATTGCGTATCTGTCTCGCCGTCGGAAACCATCATCACGTCCGTGACTTCAATCGCACGACATACCAGGGCGAGACTCGCTCACCGGCGCTCTAAGCCCGCAACGTCGCTCAACTTTGCTGGCCGACAAGTCGATCAGTCAATCCAAAGGCTGCCGCCTCTGGCGCCATGTCGAACAAGTCATACATCTCACGCCGCTGCAGAGCCCACACGACTGGTCCTTCTATTGTCAAAGTCGATCCGGACGGATACATATACTTTCCCACCACTTCTCCTCTCTCACAGTCGTCCGACTTTTCTTCTACTTTTGGCGCTGTCGCAGACCGAGCCACACAGTCCGACCAGGAATTGTCGGAGAAGAGGCGCCCTGTGCAGCAAAAATGGTACAAGAATTTCAAGAGCTGGCTATCTGTCAGCGAACCGACAGCGCTGGCGCTCAAAAACCAACGAGATTCCACGTACCAGCGGTACGGCGTCGATCCGAAGGATCCCCAAGCGGCCGTGAAGATGCATCTTCCCATCGCCAAGGTTCCAGAAGGTGTGACCACTTCGTCAAGTGGACCGAGCCCCGAGAAAGCTTTGAGGGAAAGGGTTAGGAAAGCAACAATCAGGCAACAATTTTCGCATCATGGAGGATCGCGTTCCACAACAAGTGGCGAGTCATCGGTTCAAAGCGTCACGGATATGAGGAAAGCTGCTTCGCAGCCTGGTTGGACTCATAAGGCATAAGTGTTGAAGAGCCTGCCGCAGCTGGCCGAGGCTCACGTAGAGCAAATTGTGTGCTCAGGCTGTCTGTGCCTGGGCTGGCCGCTGGTGGTCGAGGAGAAGCCCGCCCAAGTCATGTGTCTCTTGCCAGTCCACAACGCAGCGAACAATGTCCCATAAGGCCCGTACCATTTCTAGTAGCAATAGTTTCGGCAAGAAAATGGCCCGTGTAATTGGAACCTGGATGATTGATCGACTGAGCAAGCCTGTGTGCGTTTGGTCATGGAGTCGCAAAATGGCCAAGGCCTGCCGCCGGCCAACATCTGATCGCGCGACGCGACCGACATGGCGCAGTGCATTGCATTGCATGCCGCGCTCCGATGCTTGCCAAACTCACACTAAAATTTGGCAATCGCTGGCAAGCGCTCGCCTGTGACCCTCGACCAAGGCAACGGTCGAGATCCCCCGCTGCAATAAAGTTTTGTAATGGCGTGGCCGCAGTGCGACGCTAGTGATTGGCCAACGGCGGAAGCTCAGCTCTCTATGACGTACAACGTTTTCCCAGATGGGCGGGATCCGTCAAGGTGGGAGACGGGCAAAGTCCCTTCATTGAAAACGTACGCGAGGGACGGATTCCATTTGACCTAAACCTTGTCTTTTTACTTCTTTCTATCCTCTCCCTTCCCTCCCCCCCCAATTCCATTTTGGTTCAACGGTTTTCTCCTATAACCTGCGACCGCAGGTGTTCCCCTTTATCCCAGCTTGGTTTACGCCGCGGGGTTGTCGGTACACGCCAGACGATTAGACATTTTGACTTGACATCCAAGCTCGACGATAAAGGCCAAGGGGAGATCTTTCACGGACAACTAGGGACAGAACGAGGTCAGGCTACGGAACGTTAGCTCACTGGGCGACAGGCGCACCACGACTGATTGTGCGTTTGCGATGCCTCTTTTCGGCCGCAGCAAAGATGACGACGGTCAAAACGGCACCAATTCTCGAGCTTCACTCGACGGTGCCGAGCAAGCG
This sequence comes from Aschersonia sp. MBC 508, assembly GCA_030780645.1. Taxonomy (NCBI): domain Eukaryota; kingdom Fungi; phylum Ascomycota; class Sordariomycetes; order Hypocreales; family Clavicipitaceae; genus Aschersonia; species Aschersonia sp. MBC 508. The sequence goes on from JAPFUF010000670.1 coordinate 11,537, forward strand.
CCGCCGGACGAACACACACGCTTACTTCCGAATCGCGTCGACTCCGGCAGAGAGTCTCGAGTGCTTCTCACCCCAGATGACCCCGCCGTCTCGCCTTACAACCTGTGGAGTATTCGAATTCTTCGCTACTTGACCTTCCTCTTCACAATCTTCACATTCATCTGGTGGATCGTGCTACTCGTATCGACGTTTGCCACGCCCCCGGGTTTCCATACCAGAGGGAGCGGTTTCCTCGCGTTCGGCTTCGCCTCTCTGACTTTGGCCAACATGGCATTTGTCCTCATATTCTTTGGTGTGCCTGCCAAGGCTGTGCGAGTGCTATCATTCGTCATGGCTGTGAGTTCCAATACGCCGAATTGCGCAATGTGTTGACCCAAGTGCCAAAGTGTCACTAACGAGTCTTCAAACCCAGTTCTTGCTGCTCCTAGACATGATTATCCTGTTGTCTGTCCAGCAGACCCGGTACGAAGAAGGTTGGGTCGGCACAGTCAGTGTCGTGTGGGCGCTTCTCATGAGCCTCTGGACATTGCTCACGGACCGGATGGTCAAGTGGGGGAAGGAGGAGGAGGAGGAAAGGCTGACTGGCCGGGCCGAGACGAGACGGACCTTGACAGAGTGGACGGCGGTCATGATTTCGGCCATTGTCTACGTCGTCATGGTCATTGCAGTTCTTCTCATAACTCTCAGCATCATCCTTCGGGCTCTAGATGCCGGCTTCGCTGCTCCTGGGAAGATGTACGACGTGGACGGAGGCAAATATCGCATCCATGTCTTTTGTGAGGGTCGTCAGACGAACGCGCTGGGTGAGATTGTGCCAACCGTGTTGTTCGAAGGTGGTGAACGCCCTATCGAGCAAGGTCTCTGGACTTTTGCGCAAAGCGCCGTCAAGAATGGCAGCATCTCTCGCTATTGTTTCGCTGATCGCCCCGGATTCGCCTGGTCTGACACCGCGCCGTCGCCTTTGTCAGCTGGCTTCGCCGTCGACGTTCTCAGCGAGGCTCTGGTCAAGGCGGGCGAAACAGGACCGTGGATTGTCGCCAGTGCAGGCATCGGCGCTATTTACTCGCGCGTTTTCTCATCACGTCACGGCCACGAAGTTAGAGGTATCCTCCTCATTGATCCTCTCCATGAAGATCTTCTTGGCCCGCTCGCTACCCCTGGACGAGGCTTTCTTCTGTGGCTCCGTGGTGTCATTTCCCCTCTGGGACTAGATCGCCTCCCGGGAGCCATATTCAGAGGACGCAACTCGCAAGATCGCGTTTACGGGCGCTCTGTACAGCAAAGTGGCAAATACATCTTTGCCAGACTGCAAGAGAGTCTTGTGCTCGAGTCTTTTACCAAGCGCGACGTCTTGAGCAGCCGACAGATCCAGGACAAGAGCACTCCGCTCGTGATCATCAGCTCAGGACAAGAAATCAAACGAAGCAAGGACTGGGAAAGCAAGCAGCGGGATCTGACCACGCTGACGGAAAATCTGAAGGAGTGGGATATCGTCAACGGAGCACCTCACCACGTTTGGGATACCATGGACGGAAGACAACACATCGAGAAACGGCTACGAGATCTCGTGGAGGGTTGAGTAGGTGCACTTTCTCAGGCATCACGGACTGCAAGCACCAAGTATCGAAGCAGGCTGCTTTTGAGGCTGTGCGCGGGGCCTTTTCGCGATCGGGATTTCTGCGGGATTGAAACAATGGAACGGGTTCGCGTTGAGTAAGGTGGGTTGAGCGCAATATCCGGTAACAAACTATGCATATTGTTAGCATGTTTCAAGTTGTGGGTTGCTTTACAATGCTCCTGGCAATGACGTACGCGGCGCGGCCCAGTCGGAGTGAAGGGGCCAAGGTAATTTATCATTCGCAAAAGACAATCTGGACCTACGCAAATGTGCGTTTTCGTGTATCGGTGCTGGAGAATCCCGCGGCCGGACTGTGCATGCATGCAAGTGAATTGTTACATTCCCCGACGCCCCGGAATGTAGGTTCGTGTATGCGCAGCACGTGCGTCAAAAGTGACGCGACGTCCTCTATCAATGCGCCGGCGTGAGGGACCAGTAGACGATGATTTTCTCGCGCGAAACGGACTCAACCACCGTCAATAACATCGCGTCTGTTCCTTGAATGCCCCCATTGCGGGATGCACAGC
>JAPFUF010000671.1:0-24708 GCA_030780645.1 Aschersonia sp. MBC 508
CCCCCCCCCCCGGGACGTTGACGGGCATGGCAAGGGCTACCATGGGACAAGTGCCAATCGCCAATTATTAACGCCCACCCCAAATCCCATGTGCCCAATCACCCTGCTACCACCACAGAAAGTTAGCGCCCTCCTCCGATAATATCCAGGGAGCACGAGCCCTGCCGGCCTCGTCTTTTTTGGCCTCGCCTCGCCTTGCTCGATCGACCGAATGACTTGCGTACGGTAGCCATGTGCCTTCCCCCCCCCCCGGGGGCGGGGGAAAGGGGCACAAGGGGGTGGTGTCGCTATGACCAAGCAGCCAGCGAAGGTTTTCCTGACGCCAAGGGCAATTTACAATGCTTGCCCGTCCAGTCTCTTGCGTCTTCGCGGCGCCCCCCTCTCTGGTCATCAGGCGATGCAACGGCGCCCTGCTGATTGGGGCAGTGCGGATCCCTCACGACCTCACAGGCCATGCTAGCGCGCTAGACGGCAGCGGTGACCACCCACACTGCTGCAGCCAGTCACCGAAGTAAAATAGAAGGAAAAGAAAAATAGAACGGAAAAAGGATGCTGTATGCAATTGGCGCTGGACGTGAGGCTTGTCGGCCAGGCGCCCGCGTGCTACCTTGGGCCATTTGACGTGATGCCGTGACGGTGGCGCCGGTGATGATGATGATGACGATGAAGATGATGGAATACGGAAATTTGCGGCTACGACTCTGTACCGAGACAAGAGCACGCGCAAAAAACATTCGAGTTTATCCAAAGTGCCATCCCACCACCACTGCCCCCCATGTCCCCATGCCCGTGCCGTCAAAATCGCTTCCCAGGGTGGCGACATGGATCATCGTGGCCGGGCTCCATGTGCTGCGTGCTCCATCATCCCATCCAATGTCCACGCTCTCATCTACCTGCACTGTATCTCACGGCAGGACTAGAAACTGACCGTCTACCGAGTTCCGACGCACATTGAAAGGCCTCGTGTATATGACCGTCTATTATGATCTTCGCCTCCTCACTCCAAACGACCTTCAGTGTCGCACCATCCCGCGGGTAGACTCTTGGTCTGTTGGAGAAAGAAAGAAGAAAAGCAGCGTCTTGCAGCCACGCACTTGCCGACGGGAATGAGCCAAGAGCGCCCCCAATATTGTCCAATAAGAGCGAATTTGCTGGTGCATATGGCTGCATTAGCCTGCGCGTCGACTGCGGATGTACAGTACATAGGTGACTGTCGAAAACGGAATTACTCCAAGGGAAAACTAGAACCGAAAAAGAAAAGTTTTAACCTCTTCACGCAACAAGTGAGATGCCCACTCACATCACGCAGCCAGCCCTTCAAGCACGCAACCCGCCCGGAGCGCTCTTCTGTGTTGCCTTTTCTACTTTACCCGACGTGGGCTTCTACACTTTGTCAGCTTCGGCGCAGACGAGAGGCAGGACACCACAAACTTCAACATGCAGGTGTTCGCGCCAATCGTGACGCGGATGCGACATCCATATCTTGGGCCGTATCGCCGCCATGCCGGGATGGTGTGCACACTGCAGGAAATTGATCAGTGAAGTGAAGCGGGACGTGAGACGACGCTCGAATCCACATCTTATCGGAGCCGTCACAGTTTGATGGGACTTGCACCGAGTCAAAGTCGTGGCCCAGTACGCACAGAACGGTTGAAACATTATCGTTTCCCCGGCCCTTTGTCGTCAAACAGCTCATTGAGAGTCCCTCGGTTTTCTTTGGATATATGAACGTCTCAATATACATGAGCCAGCCAACTCCGGGTTTGGATAATCAAAGGCAAATCCCCACGTGCGCCCTCTTCACCCGTCGAACAGCAATCAATGTCTGCATGTCGACAGTGAACGGTAACAGCCGCAGGAGAAAATCTTCCTCCCCAACAAGGAACGAAGCTTCCCCGGACGCCGAGACACGGCATGTCGTCCCCGAGTGGATGTTGCGTTCACGGCGCCAAGTGCGTTGTGTCCCAACCTGGGCATCAGTGTGTCGTACGACTACTACCAAGCTGCTGCATCACTTGAGGCGCAGCACACGCTGGGACGTGGAGAGAGCCCCCAAACGATGCGGCAGCAGCAGCAGACCGGCAATAACAACGTCTCTTGACTTTCCAGGAGCGAATTGGGGGGTTTTTTTTTTTTTTTCAAAATGTGTCAAACCATTAGAAACATACGTTCAGCGATCTTGGTACCGTACCGATTCATCCATCCATTGATGACACTCCATCAAACTCAACATGAGGCAGATGTTGTCCATGATGATGATGAAAATTGGTCTTTCCATTCCTGTCACCCCCCACAATCCCCGGCTCACGCCATCTCTGTCAACATTCGAGTGCCGTAACCCCATGTTTTTCCGCGTGTTGACGACCCCATACCAGAGACACGACTGGCATGCACCGAGCATGGCAACCTGGGAGAAAACAATCTGGGTCGATTGGTGGTGCCGAATACAAAATTGCGCTTGGCGCCAAGGCCTTGTGTGTGACGCAAATCGTACAGGAGGGGGGGACTTTGCACGAGGCGAAACACAAGAATGAATAAGAAAAGGGGGACGAGTCTTTGACTCGGCCGATGGTGTAACTCAAAGCTTTGGACTAGAAAGAGAAACCAGCCCGGACGTGCAGCGTCTCCGGCGGAGCTGAACACCCTTCTTGTGCCGACGGCTTGGCGCCGCACCACATCTCGTGTGAGAGCTTGAAGCTGTCATTGCTCTTGGCAGCGGCGTCACACTGCGACGCACCACGGGTTTGACAAGCATGCAACCGGACTCCAAATCGACGGCGTGCTACGTACGTGGTGCGGATTGGCGACAATGACCTCCATGATTTTTTTTTTTTTGACTCGCGACCACTGACTTCATCGATCAACCCTGCCAAGAGTTGACAGCTCAAATTTTGGTCCCTGGTCGCAGCACATTGGCCGGTCTCTCTTTTTCGTGACGCGCCGAAGCAACGCTGCACATACAAGAAACACACCTGACGGCTATAAGCGATTCTTGCGATTCTTGCGCGGGGGGTCCTTGCTCACGATGGCTTTCCCCAAACCGTTTTATTCCCCCTTGTGATCTTTGTAGATGCCGCAAGCCGCGGCAGAAGTAAATATTGCCGTATAGTTGGTAGATCATAAACACTTACAAGAGTGCCTTCTTCATAAAGCAAAGCAGGCTTCAGTTGCGACGAATTCCGCATTTGCTGATGTGCTGTGCTTGGCATTGCGAGGCAAACGAGGAAGGGACAAGGGTACGAGGAAAGAACCCCTTCGGCTCGGCTTAAAGTCAGAGCGACTGCACCCGCCTACGGACCACCTTTTTCCCAGTCGGCGCCGAACGGCATTCGCCGGCGTCGGTCGGCTCGCGTACTTTAGCCAATGTCGTGCTGCGTCGACTGGCTTTGGGGGAGCGCCGCCAGAAACCCGTTGCCGTGAAGAAGTGCCAAGGCCCCCCCACCACCCTTCCAGAAGGGCTTGTTTAACTACCACCATCCCAGCTAGCAGCCTCAATGCTCGAGGATGGATTACATAGGAAATACGACATACGGTTTATTCATGCACCGTCATTGGATGAAGGTTGGCGTGGTCTGCGTGTTCCGACGAGAAACGTATGTTGACGCTAATCGTCGCAACTGGCGGCCCGTTTGCTCGGCAATTCCTTTCACATGCCATACACGTGTTTCTCGCCCTCGAGAAGGTGACGATTCCCAAGAGGTCCTGTTGAATGGATTCCGGCATATGCGAGAACAGGCGACCCAACGCATTCACCGCCAAGAGAGAAGACCTACTAGGAACAACATCCTCTCGCGCGACCCGTTTCTTCTGCTTTGAGGGTCGCTTTCGGGCATAGTCGAGAGACAATCATGCCTTTGATGTTCCAATCCACAAAGTCAAGCTTCATATACGCAAATTTATACACATTCATAGTATGGCGACAATGATTTACAGTCTGCTATGGTGCTGGTGCATCCCGAATTTGGCGTGTTATAGCTCTGATCAACTATGAGAACAACGGGTTCTCCCCGAATCGGTCAAGGAGATCCTAGCGTCCTTTACGACCCTTCCGATATGAGAAGAATTGCGTAATCTCTTTTCGTCCCAAAAGACAAGATGGCCCGCCTCATCTCCACTTGTCCGCCACGACTCCAATTTTACTTGTGTTGAACGTGATCTATTTTTTTCGTCATGTTTTTTTTCTTTGACACATTGACGTCAGAGCTACGGGAACTCAACTCTACAAACCTGCCAACACGGGCAGTACGCGATGGGTCATAGTGGCATTTGGCGGTTCGGGAGAATACCGGACGAAGCCGCAGACGGCCAATCTGCCCGCTCGGCCAAGGGCTTGGCCAAGGGCAACTTATGCTCAATGCAACTCTTCGGTGTATACGAGCAAGTGAAGCTTGGCCATGCGGAAGAGGCTGTACGAAACGATTCATTAGCCGACGCCCATCGGCGCACCAATGTCAAGGGAGAGTAAAGTTCAGCTGCGTTTCAAGTTGCGACAGAAGGAACACGACAAGCTGCAAACATGTAGCAATCCCTTACATTCACGTAGTGATCCGGATGAAAGTAGGTGTCTACATTAATCGTCCATCTGTGAGGGTTCTGTGTGTCGTTCGAGCTTCCTTTGCCAGCATCAGTCCTTCGAGAATATCACGGTGCTCTTATCTGAAGCCGATAATCCTCGACAGTTTACGGGACAGTTTACGGGCATGCATGGAATCCGTAACCAATTATCATGATTGAGGTAATGAATTCATATGCCACACACGGCCACAACGTTACAACCCGGGCCATCTCGCCAAGCCAACAGTCATGTATTGAACTCAAAAGGAGGCTGGTGAACCCCGCCTCGAGCATTAGCGCGGCTAAGGGGTGGGCCTTGTGAGATCATGGTGTCCACCGCCGCACCAAGGGTCGACGTCAAACAGCCGCCAGCAGGAGATAACGGCAATTTTTTGTTTGCCTGCCTCTCCCTTGGCAGAGGATGCATGTCACGGGTCTGTTTCTTTCCTTTTTAGTTTCTTTCGACGACTGCCCAACTACGCCCTGAAGTCGTCGCGTGCGTTTGTTCCATCAGAGCATCGTTGATTAGTTCCGTCAACGGGCTCCTGCTTGCGTCATAATCGAGGGGTGCAATATCCTCCCCGGTCGGTGACATGTTTGAAGATCTCGTCATATGTTCCAACCCAGCAATATAGGGGTAGATCCTGCGTCTGTGTCTGCGCTAAATCCGGCGGCCGCACAGCGAGCGTGAGGAATCACGGCATGGCTGGCCAACCACGACGATGGATGTGCACATTGCCCATGAAGCACCTGACTCAATCAGCCCACCCCTTCTTCTCTTAATCAAGGGTATCGTGAGAATAGACGGTGTCTTCAATGGACTCACAGTGGTCGCTCCGACGTAATCTCGCACACATACGCGTCGGAATGGCCCTAAGCGAGTCAGCATCAAAGCTTCCGCCTCCCTCTTTGACTTTATTTTAAGCCCAATAGCTCAATGCACCGACCGACAACGACACCATCGCGTCGATCCAGCGAGAGGCGCCGTTCACCGCCTTACGCCACATGGCGCGTCCCATTGGCGTGACAGAGGCGAGAAACGTTTCAGTCTCCAATTGGAAACGGCTTTTTTTCTAGTTGCCGTTGGCGTGGCGGCGAGCACCCTGCACTGCAGACTTGGGCTTTTATGACCATCTCGTAACGCCGGACATGAGATTCTGATTGACTCACGGAGGCGCAGATCCCGGACAACACTGGCACTTGCATTAGTGGACAGACGGCGGTATTCTCAGTCTGACCGCTGCTGATCATGGAAGCGGGTGGGGGAAAAAAAAACAGATTCCTCCGTTGATGCTGCGGCTGCCGGCTGTAGCATGCCCTGTACACTGTACTTCGTAATCTGATGGCGCAACGGGACGACATCTCGGATAGAGACGCGCTGACCATGCTCGCCACCAGATAGTCGGAATCCTGGCGTCGGAGTCAAGAGATCTTGTGCATGGTTCACAATGCTCGCTGGGGCTGCTGTGGGACTTGACACCATCCCAGCTTGGACCCCAAGTGCGTGCGTGTCCTGCCCTGTGAAACACGGCGGCGGGGTGAGACGACGTTTTCCAACTCTGGAGACTTGCGTGCACTTCGACCGCGATGTGGTTTTGCGACGACGCTGCCTACTAGCTGTGACGTGCGCCAGAGCTCACGTTGTCTCCCGACAACAATGGAGGTTTATTTCCGTTTCGGCGGCGATTCATTGTGCCTGTTGGCCTCTGACCGGAAATTGGAGCAAACATTGAGACTGCTGACGACGCCATGGAGGGCTTGGTCCGAGTTACAATGATTAATTTTCAACAAATCGATCCGTCGTCTAATGATAGCCGCTTTATTTAAAACCTACTTGGACAATCCGTTCCAAAGTTTTGAATCCATCATGCGCAAAGCCCTTGGTGACATCGACTTTGTACAACTTCCCATCCACTTTGATAGCGCCGAATCCCATGTCTGTCCAGGCCGACCTCACACCGCGAAACATGTTGGTCAAAGCCCTGCCAAGTCTTCGAAATGGCATGGTCAGTAGATGCTGCATGTCAAACTTGTGAAGCGCCTTGCGCTGCTCCTCGTCTCTCAACTTCTCCAGGCGCTTTAGCTCGGGCACGTATTCTTGCGGCAGAGAAAAGCGTGACTTGAGTGACACGTTATCAAGACTTGTCGAGATGACTTTGGGTTTCAGAAGCGGCACCATGCGCTTCACTGTGAGTTGCAGCTGTGGCCCTCGCGCTTCCGGTAGGATGCGAATGGTGCTCACAATGTTAGGCGTCTTGGAGATGAGGTAAAAGCCCATTGCGCCGAGGAGGACGTACGATGCGCCAAAGACGATGCCGACCCATTGCGGGATGCCTTCGGGCTGCTGAATGACCGTCGGGCCGGTAAGGACTGTCCAGCTCAGTATAGCTATGCCGCTAGACCAGCATCCGAAGTAGAACCAGAAATGGGAAGGCGCTTCGTACAGCATTGTCGGCGTTTGCTTCGACGTCAGGCTTTTGATAAAGGCATATCTGCTGGGGGCGATGGTCGCAGCTCGAGGCGGATCAGATTTCGCTTTGGCGGCAGGGCTTGACAGTATTCGAGACGTCTTTGAGCGTGCAAGAGTTGTGGTCAAGGTGCGCAATGGAACGAAGGCGTGCTTGGCGAGCAGAGGTGGTTTGGTGGTGAAGAATTGACATCGCGAGCAGAGAGCGACGCCCCTCGCGAAGCTGGCCATTGAGTGAGTTTTGGGGTTCAATGCAGCACTGAGATGTGCGGACGTCTCGGACGAAAGTTTGCTGCGCCTTGTAAGCGGTCATAAAGCCATGTTGGTTCTAAGGATCGTGGATGAAGCTGCTCCGACGACACCCAGGCTTCGACGGTTCTGCAGCGAAATCGCAGATGTGACTGGCTTCATTTCCATTAAAGTGGCACCTAGCTTGGCTGTACGTGGGTTGGGTGTTCCTTTGGCGCGGATGGGACCGGGTTAGAGAGACAAAATTATGTCACCGTCATTACCGATTTTCTACTATGCTTGACGTGCAGATTTATTTGGCGCCGCTACATTCAACCAATGGTACGTACCGTCGACGCTTAGGTAGTTCCCACCAAAAAAATCCGCTCCTCGGGTCCAATCTGCCCTGGATCGCGGGTCCCCCCAACAGCTCCTTCAGCGGAGAAAGCTCTCAATTCCCAATTCCCACCGCTCAGCCTAACACTTGGACATCACGACGTGAGAATCGCGGCAAAAGCTCGAAACTGAGCTATCATGGCGTCGCTTGCGGGCGTCGCAGGCCGTGCTTCGGCTCGACTGGTGGGCAGCAGGCTGGCTACTCGCGGTATGTAGACAGTGTTTCGGCCATGAATCTCATCTCAGCAGGTCTCTGACTGGGGAATCGCAGGCTTCACCTCGTGGACACAGCGTTGCGCTGCGCAAAACTTCGTCATGCCGGCGCTCTCGCCCACCATGACGGAAGGCAACATTGCCACATGGAAAGTTAAGGAGGGTGACTCCTACAGCGCGGGCGACGTCTTGCTCGAAATCGAGACCGACAAGGCGACAATGGACGTTGAGGCACAGGAAGACGGAATAATGTTCAAGGTTCTGGCCGGCGATGGGGCGAAGTCTGTCCAAGTCGGCACGCGCATTGCTGTTCTTGCCGAAGCTGGGGACGATCTGAAGACGCTCGAGGTGCCTGCCGAAGAAAAGTCTCAGCAGAGTCAGGACTCGTCGGCGGCATCTGGGTCGAAATCCGCACAAGACGCCGACAAGAAGACTGATGCTGGGTCTAGGAAGTCTTCAGCTCGCTCGTCTTCCAGTGATGAGGTCCACGAGCAAAGATATCCGCTGATGCCCTCGGTCGAGACTCTTGTTCATCAGAACTCGCTGAGTAAAGAGGAAGTGAGCAGGATAAAGCCCACAGGCCCCAATGGCCGGCTCCTCAAGGGCGATGTGCTCGCCTACATGGGCAGCATCGACACGGACCGTCCCGCCGCCGTTTCTCTTATGTTTGAAAAGCTCGCGCACCTGGACCTGAGCAACATCAAAGTAGCCGCAAAGAAGGCCGCCGCGCCGAAAGAAGCAGCCAAGTCTGATTCGACGGCCCCTCATACTCCTCCTCAGGCCAAGCCCCTCGAGGTGAACGTTCCCGTCTCATTAAGCAAGGTCATTGAAGTCCAGCACAGAATCCAGGAGACACTGGGCGTCTTCATGCCCCTGTCCACATTCATCAGCCGCGCGGCCGAGGTCGCCAATGACAAATTGCCGCCCCCGAAGCGCGCCCCGACTACAAGCGAGCTGTTCGACCAAGTTCTCGGCTTGGACAAGATCGGGCACCACACCACCACAACTCGTGGTTTCTACCTGCCGCAGATCTCGGCTGTACCTCCCAACACCCTCTCGAAATCGCCACCACCGCCACCAACACCCGCACGGCTTACCCTGAATAATAAGAAGAAATCCGATGTGATTGATTTTCTCGCCGGCAAGCCCAAAAGGGCTAGCACAGCTGGTCGCGAGCCGAGCCTTGCCACGGTCCCGGGATTCTCGAGCGGCCTCAACGTCTTCAGCCTCGTAGTGCCCAGAGAAGAAGAGCAAAGAGCGCATCTGTTTCTCGAAAGGTGCAAGGCTATTCTAGAGGAAGAGCCTGGACGACTGGTCTTGTGACCGACCAACAGCTATCTCCTTCCCTTTCTTCTTTGGCTCTTTTCTTCCCGCATGTGAGATGTGGCGTTCTCTGTACTCGTATTTTCCCTTTTTTCTCCGAATCTACATTAGACCAACATATGGACCATACTCGTGCAGGAATGCAATATTTGCATAGTCGTCTCGCCCAAGTCCCTTGTTATATGTACATGCGCTGCCGGCAAATGCATCCGGCGTCCCTGCTCTCGTAAGCAGAAGAACGCCTCTCGCAGCTAGCTGGCCCATTTGATTCCGCGCTTCAAAGCACACTGCGCCAATGAACAGATATCGTCCTTCCTATCACAGTGCATGGCGAGCTAGTCAGTTACCTAGGTAGGTAGGTAGCTGGCATGTTCTAGGTATTAGTAGGCAGGCATATCTGACATGTACATTGTACGGAGTATGTCGGCCTGTATGCATGTTTCACCCTGATAAGCAAGCGAGTGCGAAAAGGGCAGCTGAATGGCTCTACATACGCGCTTACGGGAGTGACCACACACACACTTTTCATTCATGCATTGTGCACAAACATCCGTACATATGCTTACGGCTGTTTGTAGATCGACATGCATTCTTAGCTTGTGCAGCTTCGCCCTGTCATTTTGAGATAAGCAACGGCCCGAGGACCCTTCTTTTTCCTTACCCTCGTCTTTTTCTGTTTTCCCCCCTCCCTCTTCTTCAGAAAACATGCTGTACGCCCTGCTGATTGGCCAACGTGTCACACCACTTGTCACCATTGACAGGGATCAACCACACTATTTTGAGGGTTGCTTCACGCACGGGAGCAATATATCGCGTGGGTGCATTGCGATGAGAAAGGTGCAGAAAAGTGAGACCGGGTGGTGGGGAACGATGGATCCGGAGATAGCCTGCCGTGTTGGCGATAACGGGGAAGGGGAAAGGGGATCAAAGGATGTTTTCTTCAATGGTGGTCGGAAGAAGCTGAATCGGCGGCCTGGGGGGGGAAGGGGAGGGTCTGTGGCTGCTGACCGGATGGACGGACGGACAGATGGATGGAGGAATAATTGGAATGCTGACTGCAGTAAGGCTCGGAGGCGCCTTTGTGCTCGATATCGATGCACACCAATGCATGAGATACGGCGGGTGTAAGTGATAAAGCCAAAGTCCATGAGCTGGGATGCGCGGCAGGAAAAAATGAAGAATTGAATTCTTTCGGTGGCACAGTGGTGTGTTGCTGGGATCTAATCACGAGAGCGGCTGGGACCATTGGAATGCATTGCAGGCGAGAGCGCTTCGTGTCGTCGAAACGGGAAGCAAAGAGAACTGTGAGAACGAGGCGAGTCGGTGTACGTATGTATTTACATGTTCACGCGGTTGTACTGTACATGCTACCAAGATTTTGGGCCAAATTGCTGCCCCGACACGACCTGCCCTTGGATTGCTGTCCCTTGGGCGTCCATGGTCGAGCTGGCGACTTCGTTCCCCCACCACTTGGGCGGCTCGATGCCCTGCATGGAAAAGGCGAAGAAAATAAAGAGCGTGGACAGAGCCAAGCCCAGATCCAGACCAGACGATGTGAGAAAGTTGAGCCTGCTCCACCAGCCGAAATGCCGCCTCTTGATCCAATACTGGAAAACAAAGCCCACGATGCCCCATGAAAAGTAATTGAGCGGCGTGGCGGGCGGGATGGCGCCAGCGCCGCCGAATATCAGAGGAGCCATGAGGTGCTGTAGCGGTGAGCGAGGCCATCGCTTCGCACCGAGGTAAATGAAAACAGGCGCGACGGCGCCAAGTATGAAAAAGAGAAAGAGGGCCGAGTAGATACGGCCTGGTGAGAAGATCCTGTCGGGTCCGATGAGACCCCATATGACAGACGCTGCGTATTTCCATCAGCATGAGTCCAAGTGCTAGAAACCGAGTCCCAAATGAAAAAAGGGGGGGCTACCGTACCGGCAAAGAATACTCTACCACCAGGGCAGGTGAAACGGTCGCGTTGATGCTGTTCGCAGACATCGGGGATATGTGTCAAGGCCAGATTAAGCACCGTGATTTGAACAAAGCAACCCAAGGTCGTCGCGACCACCTGCGCCCAGAACATTGTACGCGGCGGAATCTTCATGTAGTGTCCGAACTTTAGATCTGAAACGAAGCTCAAGGCTTGTGACCTGACAGTTGAGTCAGCAAGACAATATGATACATATTTGTGTCGCACGCACATTGTGATATATCCAAAAGTTTTGAATCTGTTCTTTACATTAGCTGCAAATCCACAAGTTACGACGAGTTGCTCTAGGAGGTCCCTTACAGCATGAGAGCCAGAGGCCGTCCCGGCTGAATGTAGCCGAAGATGAATTCTGTCAGCACGTTCAGCCCAATGCGATTATTTGTGACAGCCTCGATGATGCCAATCGGCAACGAAAATGCGAAAGATATGGCCACGGCCAGAAGAAAAGCCCACCAAGCTAGTTTCGTGGGATACGCTAGAACGGTCAAGAGACCCATCGCGAGCATCTTCTCTTTTGGTCAGCCAATGCGCAAATTTAATTCTCGAGAGGTTTGACGTACCACAACAAACAAGCCCATGTACCACCATGTCGGTGCCTCGGGGTATTTGCGCATCAGTCGCATGTGAATATCAGGTTTATCGGTAGCGCTATTCTTGTACTGCGTCCAGATCTGTTTCCGATTGTGCAGGACAGTATATACAACAAGGGAAGAGATGGCGGCAAAAGAGAGTCCATACGACATGGCAAAAGTAGTGCTGGGCGAATGAGCAACGCGCGTAAGTCGTCAAGCTGAACAGAGAAACATACCTTATGAAGAGCGGTGAGTACTTCTCGTATGCTTCCTCATTCAAGGTCAGATCAGTATTGAGCACCCGGGTCGTATTGTAACGCGCTCCTGTGTTGTCATATGTGTTTGAGTCGCTCATAGGAAGGAATTCGGCAAACCAGGCACCGGAAAAGTGTAATGCCGAGCATCCCAAGACGTAGAATAGGACAACCCCAATCAAGGTATTTGCGATAGCATGCCTGAAGTGAAGAGTCAGATCTGCTTCCTCCACGGCCATCGTGTCTCGAAACACTCACCACGGGGGGATCAAAGGAGACCCGATATAGCCCGCAATCTGTGTCCAGTCAAAAGTGATGGGGAGGAGAGACAATCCTGTAGTGCCGCCGAATAATTGGTTCACAACCGGATTCTGAGGAGCAAGCCAGGTGGCAAAAGCAAAGACGCTCAAAAATTGAGCAAAAAATCCGGGGATGAAGTAATACAAAAAAGCAGCAACAGTGACAATGCCGAACCATCGATATCGTGGCATGTTCCCGCCAAAGACGGACGGGTCTCGAGCCTCGTTCTTTTCATACATGGCATTCATCATGGTAACAGCAACCAGGTTGGCCGGCCAGATCATAGAGGCAGGATAGACTGTTCAACGCATTAGCAAAAAGGAGGGGAGATGACGCAAGCCGGGTGGCCGGGAAGCAAACTCAACTTACCTAGGTATTTTCGCATTGTTCCCGCGATGCCATAACCAAGTGATTGTGTTGAAACAGTGAGTAGAAGCTGGAAAGCAATTCCAAAGTTCTGCTTGTAGAAAACAAGTTGCGCCAGAATGATGTCGGTCGAATACGCCACAGAAAAGGAAACGCTGGCCATGACACCAATGATGGCATGCTCTTTCATGTTGAAAGGACCTGGATTTAGAGACCAATGAATGCCAAAGGTGGTAAACTGTTTTGCCGGCATCAAGCCAGCCCAGGCGTGGCCAATAGGCCAGGCAATTATTTGCGCCACCAAAGAGCCGACCGAGATGGAAGGTTGCCGCAGCGAAAAGAGCGTATTCATGGACGCGCCGAAAACAACAAGACTCAGACCGATGACCCATGCTCGGACGGTATTGCAGGGAACATCTTCATCGTAATTCCGCACCGCAGCCCGGACCTCGGGATACGGGGAGTCGTCTTCATGATGCCTCTTCCGCACAGCCCCGATTTCCAGTTCAATGGACTCGCCCGTCGCATCCTCGGACAGCGCTGGATCCATCAGTAGCTCATGCTCTGAGCCTTGATCGTCCGCGTCGTTGACGTTCTCGCCCCATTCAGAGAGAGGGTCTCTGAGTACATCGACAGAGGCAGAGCGCCGATGCGAAAGCGAGAGCCTCTCAATGGAGCCAGTGCCGGCGTCGAAGCCGGCGGCCTCGACACTTGGTCGGCCAGGGCCATATGTGGCGCTCATCGCAGTAAGACTGCGGAATGGTGAAGCTGTGAGCTGCCTACGTCAACATGACCGACAATGAGAATGAAGCCGGGCGAGAGCAGATGAGAGCAGCGTCGCCGACTGTGGCCGCAGCGTCGCAAGACAATCGGGCGACAAATCGCAAGATCACCGAGCTGCAGAGTTCACCAAGCTCAGGGCTGGTCGAGGAATGGTGATAGGTGATGAAAGCCCAGATTGCGTCGATAATCTGAACGTCTAGAGCTCGCGCTCCATGAGCGTCTTCAACTAACGCAGCCCAACAGGGCGTCGGAGGCGGTCTCAGGTGCCCGGCCCCAATTGCATTCGCAGCCAGCTGCGTTTGGACGGGGCTTGGGGGTGACGATGGTGCTAACGGAGCGGGCTGCAACGCATCTTGTGTCGGCAAAGGGATTGGTGGTCGGCGAGGATGAATGACACAGATTGCCATGCGTTTCAGCGAGGGAAATCGATGAGCCTGGCTGGTGCATTGACCACGCTGCCGATCCGCTACAACTTTGCCCCGAGGCTGCCGGCTGCCGGCTGTGGGCGTTGCAGGGGACCATCACCTCCAGGGCTGCGTCAGTGCTACTCTGCTCCCTCTCTTATCAAAAACGTACTATAAGGCCCCGGGGGCAAGCTCCAGTCTCGGTTGTTCCCGTTTTCCCACATTGGGGGGCACCCTGCCTGGCCTCCCCTATGCGTAGATGAACACGCAGGTCACTACGTGCTAGCAGCAGCAGCATCGATACGGATTGCCCATCTCGCACCCTACACACCGCCCTTGCTCGGGTTCGGCCGGATAGCATGAAGGCATCAAATCACCGTGTAATCGCATGGACATTTTTGCAGCCACTGCCGTCGAGAGAATCGCACACTCACGCCTTTGAGGAATATATACAAAATCGAGTCCTCCACCGCCCGGTAGCATTGGGTTCCCGCCCCCTGGTCTGCCTGGCTTGACCGCACTCCAGGGCCGCGAGTGACGAGAATGAGGTCCCCATTCGGTCGCGAAACCAAGCGCTGTTCATATTGGTTCGACGCACGCTGCGTCAACCTGCCACCACAATCGAGACTCGGACGGACTTCGACAGACTTCGGGCGCGATACTGACCTTGTCGCGACATGGGAGCAGTATGCGCCGTGTGGTAGTGACAGGCCTTGGAGCTGTCACTCCCCTCGGGGTTGGGGTCCGACAAACTTGGACTCGCCTGCTGAACGGTGAAAAAGGTATCGTCAGTGTCGCCTCGCGTGAGCCGCAGTCCCAGTGGAAGGAATTGACCAGCACTGTCGCCGGTCTCGTTCCCGCAGGAGACGCAGTAGGTCAATGGCGAGCCGCAGACTGGATCAGCAGGTCCGATCAACGCCGCATGTCACTCTTTGCGCAATATGCAGTCGCGGCCAGCCACATGGCACTCGAGGATGCAGGCCTGCGGGATCTCGAATCCGAGGACCTAGAAATGACAGGAGTCTGCCTGGGCAGTGGCATTGGTAACCTCGACGAGATTTACGACACAAGTTTGGCGCATTCTGTCCATGTACGATTCTCGCTACATCACCGACCCCAATGCACTGCTCCGACTCCAGCAAGCCACCAAGTCCGTCGCTAATGGAATCTCAAGGGTTACAAGAAGGTCTCACCCCTATTCGTCCCCAAGATATTGATCAATCTGGCCGCCGGCCATATCGCGATGAGGTACGGATTCGAAGGGCCCAATCACGCAGTCACCACCGCTTGCACCACCGGAGCGCATTCCATAGGCGATGCGTCCAGGTTCATTGCCATGGGAGACGCAGATGTCATGGTGGCAGGCGGCTCCGAGGCCTGCATCCATCCGTTGACATTTGCCGCCTTCGGTAGAGCGCGCTCTCTGTCCACGGCCTACAATCACGATCCACCGGGCAGTTGCCGGCCATTCGATAGGAATCGGAACGGATTTGTCGTTGCTGAAGGCGCGGGTGTCTGTGTTCTCGAAGAGCTAGAGCATGCCAAAGCCCGAGGTGCCCGCGTATACGCGGAAGTAAAAGGCTACGGCTTGAGCGGCGACGCATATCACATGACAGCTCCGCGCGAAGACGGGCGTGGTGCCTTCTTGGCGATGGAGCGCGCCTTGAAGAAGGCTCAGATCAAGCCCTCCAGGGTCGATTACATCAACGCCCATGCCACGGGAACTCGGATTGGAGATGTTGCTGAGGCCGCTGCCATACGCCGACTGATGCTCGGCGAAGACGGACTGTCTCTTGAATCACAGGTTACTGTCAGCAGCACCAAGGGCTCACTTGGACACTTGCTCGGGGCCGCCGGTGCCATCGAGGCGCTTTTCGCCATCCTCTCCATACATGAGGTACGTTCCGCCACAGATCGAACTTGACCCTGCAGGACCTGACCCTTCGTTGCAGGGAGCCGTTCCCGCTACGCAAAATTTGCATCGTCCTGATGTTGGCTGTGCCTTTAACTTTGTTCCCCTTCATGCACAAAGGAAAAAGGTTCGTGTTGCACTTAGCAACAGCTTTGGCTTTGGGGGAACTAACAGCAGTCTCGTCTTTGCGAGTGTGTGAGGCGGCGAGAGCTGCGGGACGGGTGTGTGAAAGTATCTTGGCATTACGACGAAGTCGATAAGATCCCGAAGGACGCGGGGATTCCCTCACGTACACACCCGGGTCGTTGTGGTGTAGATATGTCCCTGGTACTTGATCTGCTGATGCAGAGGACGGGCTTTACTTCTCCCCCGTCTTGCGAGAAGACGGGAAGAAGGGAAAGCACGGGGTGAAAGAGAGAGCAAGGCAAAAACGCTGTTTCTTGTATACGTCCGATGAATTATGAAATATGTGTATACTATAAAATTATCTCACGTATCCACGTCCATGTGCAGAAACCGTACGAGCAATTACCTCGTGAGTTTATGCAAAAGCTGTGAAGCCGCCCCCTAAAGTAGGCTGGCATGAGCGTGACCAGTAGGTCGACGGTGCATACTTTACGTCATGATCAGTGCCGTGGGCCGGCAAAATACGCTGGCCAGCGCGACAGCGCTCGCCTCCAGACTCTTGTCACCTTTGCATGGGCGGCCAAGGAAGGCGGGTGAAGCAAACATGCTTCATGCAGGAGCAGAGCAGGTGATCGCAGGCAGGATGAACCCGGCCAATCGGTTCCAGCGCTGGAGCCTCGTTACGTTGGGTACAAGTTCCGAAGCAGGCAGGAGGAGGTGGATGGGGCGGCAGGGGCGGCTTGCCCCTCCATCTAGGCGCCCACCTGTGCCCGTGCGGGCAGATGCTGCCCAAAGGAGTCGGCGCATGCGGCGAGTTCTCTCAGACCAGACCAGACCAGACCACGCACCACCGACCCAGCGACGAATTCCGCCGGGAAACGAATCCTGTAGAGCTCTCCGGTCGATTCTCATCAGACGATCGCGCGCATCCGCCATTATGGCGACCAATATGCGAGAAAAGAGGGTGAGCAAGGAGCGCCAAAAAGTATGTCATCCCTCTTCCGCGGCCCCTACTTGATGGACCCCTCTGGAAGCAAAATGGCCATGGGGGGTTCTGGACGATCACACATGCTCACAACTTTCTTCAAGATCGCCAACTTGGGTCTTCCGCCAGGAATCGAGCTCGTGGATGGAGAAAGCCTAAAGGAGTGGACATTCGATATCCGCGTCCTGGATTCGAATCCGCTGTATGAAAACCAAACATACCGACTGCAGTTTCAATTTCCTCAATCGTACCCTATAGGTAGGTGTGCTATCTCCCCGAGACGTGCCATTGCCTCACCTCGCGGCTCGGACACTGACACAACATCCTGTTCAGAGCCTCCCGAGGTCACATTCGACTGCAAGCCAGATCGGCCGGTCCCCATGCATCCTCACATATACTCTAATGGTATCATATGCCTAGACCTGCTCGACACTCAGGGCTGGAGCCCCGTCCAAAGCGCGGAAAGCGTCTGCATGAGCATACAGAGTATGCTAACAAGCAACTCCAAAAACGAGCGACCGCCTGGAAACGAGGACTTCGTCAAAGGCAAGCGGCTAAGACCTCGAGACATCGAGTTTCTTTACCACGATAACACAGTATAATCCTGGACCAGAAAGATTTTTTCGCGAAAGAGGCGTGGGCACTCTCGGAAGTGAGGCGCGCAGCACGTCTACAGCGAGTAGAAATTGTCCAGGTCATCTGCGGTCGAACCTTCAGCAACGAGGAGGTGACCAATATCTCGCTGGGGTCTTGAAGGGACTATATGGAAGATGGAAACATGAGGCTGCCATGGCTTGTCGAATTTGATGGACGATGGACGGTGGACTTATCATTGCTGATATGGCGGACGAGGTTCACATCGAGAATGGGAATGGAAGCGAAAGTTTTTTTTTTAAACCTTAAGAACGGTTATCAATTTGCACTGGTGCGCCATAGCCCGCGGCGGAATCTGATGACACCGCGACACAACAAAGTGAACTGAAGCTCCCTCTCCATACTGCTGGGGCTTGAAGCGGCTGCGTAAGCTGGAGCCCCTAAAGCCAACTGATTTCGCGGGGTTCTCCCGCCAGCCAAGGAACCTCACCGCCCTGCATCTGAGGAGTGGGGAGGAGGGGAGAAGCAGCTGCATATGGATTCAGGCCAGAATCCACTCAGTCACGCGTCATTGCTCCCACTGCCCAACATGCAGCGCATCTAGTCGTGCCTTTTGGCCTGTCATCGGTCAATGGGCGAGCCGCGATGGCTCCTCATGTCCAGTTTAGCTCAGAGCAAGTTCGAAGCAAGGCTCGCAAAGACTTACTCTACCTGCTAGAGGGTGTGAGTCGCAGCGCACCACTACATGGCGCAAGCCTCAGTCTCGCCGCTCTGATCGCTAATTTCGTCAAAAGGTTCGCGGCAAAAAAAACCTCGTCTTTGACAAAAGTCTCGTCGGTCCAATTGGAATCATCGTCAAGGTCAACACGCTGCAAGAAAATGGGGTTGACAAGCTCTTCATATTGGAGAACGACAATGTCGATACGAGTCAACGCAACATCATTTTCATCGCAAGAGGGGAATGTGGTCGGCATGCTGCGGCAATAGCCAGTATGTATTCCATTTATTCCTCCCTGGTTCTTAGCGAGATGACCGTCGTCGTTCATCCCTCTAAACATATCGGCAGGTCAAATAAAGCGAGTTCGCCAACAAAGTCAGACGGCTCACGAATTCCATATTTTTTGGATACCTCGAAGAACCCTCGTGTCAGATCAGCTCTTGGAGGAAGAGGGCGTGCTTGGAGATGTGAACATTTCCGAGTTACCTTTTTCATTCTTTCCATTAGAAGATGATATCCTCTCTCTGGAACTGGATGACTCCTTCAAAGACTTGTATCTTTCCAAGGATGTCACGCCCACGTACCTCCTGGCCAGAGCTCTGATGGAAATCCAACAAAAGCACGGCCTTTTCCCCCGAATCATCGGAAAAGGTGACAACGCGAAGAAGGTCTCCGACTTACTTGTACGCATGCGACAAGAGCACCTGGCTGGAGAAATCACGAGTGATTCTGGCAGCGTCACATTGACGCCGAGCACGACGAATGAGAGCGTCATCTTGATAGACCGCGAAGTGGACTTTGTGACTCCGTTGCTCACTCAGTTGACATACGAGGGTCTCATCGATGAGGTGTTTGAAATTCAAAATAATCAAACACGGGTTGACACAACCATAGTCGGGGCCCCTCCTCGTCAAGGCGCCGTCGCAATGACCCAAGGTCGGAAAGAGACTGTCTTATTGGACTCGAGCGATAAGCTTTATGCACAGCTCCGAGACGCAAACTTCGCAGTCGTAGGCGGGATGCTCAACAAAGTCGCGCGGCGGCTGCAGCAGGTGCAAACGGATTACGAAAGTAAGCACAAAACCAAAACGCTCGCTGAACTGAAAGAGTTCGTGAGTCAGCTTCCCGGATATCAACAAGAACATCGGAGTGCCAGGATACATACCGGTATGGCTGAGGAGATTATCAAGCATACGAGAACCGATCAGTTCAAGGCTCTGCTCGAAGTGCAGCAGAATTTAGCAGCTGGGGCCGACCCTTCGTCTCAATTTGACGGCATAGAGGACCTCATAGCTAGGGATGCGCCGTTGCGAGAGACGCTCCGCCTTCTGTGCATATACTCATGTATTGGCGGGGGAATAAAGCCCAAGGAATTCGATCAATTTCGAAGGCTCGTGCTTCATGGCTACGGTTACCAGCATCTCCTGACGCTACATAACTTGGAGAAGCTACAGCTTTTCCTCTCAAGGTCTTCTCCCCTCGCCGGCATGATACCCATGACAGGCGGCAATGCAATGGCCACAGGTACCAAAACGAACTACACGTATCTTCGCAAGCAGCTCCGCCTCATCGTCGATGAAGTCCAGGAAGATGACCCGAATGATGTTTCCTATGTCTACAGCGGATACGCGCCACTATCCGTCCGGCTAGTTCAATGCATACTACAGAAGAACTTTCTCATGTCCTTCTCCAAAGGCGGTGGCGCAGCAAATGTAAGCGTTCCAGCAGCCGGAGCGGCGACGCAAGGATGGCACGGCTTTGATGAGGCGGTCAAGCACGCTCGGGGACACACATTCTATGAGGTACAGAAAGGGGAAGACAAAGCTGTCAAGGCGCGCGCCCTACTTTCTGGAGGCGGTCCTAAGCAGACTGTTTTCGTTGTCTTCATCGGAGGAGTTACGTTTACGGAAATAGCTGCCCTTCGCTTCGTAGCCAAGCAGGAAGAAGGTGCGTGTCTCAATGCGCCAGTGTCCCCTCATTCGTCTTCGGCTTCTGATAAATACAGGTCGTCGAAACATTGTGATATGTTCAACTTCAATCATCAGCGGAAACAGAATGATGGATGCCGCTATTGAGACGGGTTCGTATGCGAAGGAGCCTGAGGAGGACGGACAGGACTAAGTCTCGTGGGAAATCTGGTTGTGATCCGGACCTTCCTCCTCCGCACCTTCCCCCTTTTCTATTTTCTTCCTGTTTTTTCTCTTCCTTGCTCGTGCCCTTGCGCCATCTTTCGTGTCTTCATAAAACGGCGCTGTCCCGTCACCGCAGATGGACTGGCATTGCGTTTCTCAACAGTGACGACTTCGATCGCGGCGCTTTCAACGACTCTCGCTGGAAATCGCATCATCAAAACTTCTCCATTCCATGTTGGAACATTTCACCCCCCAAGGAGTTCTTCGTGGGTCATTATAATCATCGGCACAACCTGAGGAATGCCATTTTTGGACTGGCGTCGGCACGCCCCACAGCTTCATCTACAACACTGCACATCAACACTGTATTCTTCACGTGACTGTTAGACTGCGACGTTTCCGGGGGGGCGGCTACTTACTGAGGGGCGCAATGGGCCGATAGCTTCAATTCCTTCATTGAGCCTTCCTTGTATCATTCTATACCACCCATTCATACATATAGTAGTAGGAAGGGACTTGTTTTTATGCCATTCTTGAACCAAACATCGCATCTAGCCCACCCAATTGCAAGTGCAAACCTCGAATGTCACGCAATATGGTAAACTAGTCAGTGACTTCTGAAAGCTTACATACCTTATCGTTTTTGGATTCAAGCTTGGATATACGCTGACCCTGTCGACAGACATTGGCTAGCCGGCACCTGGGTCGTAGTGTCCTATCACTGTGGACCTGGCTCTTTTGCATCATACATGGATGCAGTCGCGAAGCGTCCCATCGTCCGACAGCATCACTTCTTGCAGAGATATACATGTCTCAGATTTTAAGTGAAAGTCGGAGTAGATCAATGGCTTCTCCACAGGTGCTATGGACATAACATTGAGTAGTCGTTCAACAGTCGAAGACGTACTGGCGAACGACAAAGTTTCCAGCCTAAAACGGTCGAACGTGTCTATATGCTTTGACCCGCACACTGCGTCTCAACTCGTCTCTGATCTATCGCTTGAGAAGCATCGCTTTTCTCACAGCTCAGCCTCGATCACCCTAGTTCATAAGATGAATTCTACGGACGAGCCTTCATACCACTCTCCTGGAAAAGAGACCATTAATGACTTTGCGGACGATGGTGTTGTGCGAGAGTCGCCGCCCGAGCCAGATAACATGCGGTGAGTGATTTCCTCTCATCACCCCATCTCATTGCCTTGGTTACTGGCCTGATCCATTTCAAGAAAATCCTTTGAGACCAGACTCAGCTCCTCTCAAGCGGCAGACGCAGATGAAGGGCCCCATTCCTTGGACTCTTCGGCCTCTGCCCTTACTGAACTGTCGGAAACATCTTCGCACTCCGTCATTTCTAGTAAAGCTACAACACCCCTGGACATTGACACCTTTAAATCATTTGGCGCCGATTATGCAAGGCGGCGTTCTGTCCCGAAGCCATACTCTCGCAATTACGAAAGCCTTCGTACGACCGTGCAACCCAAATCCTCGATCCCAACCAACATAACTCTTCATCAGTATGCCACCGAATGTCTCGATGCTGCCGAATGTTCCAGACTCAATCCGTATGCGCTTCACCCTGACGAGTATGAGATTCTTCGTCACCACATTTCTCACGCTCAAGTCACAACTTATCTGAACATTCGCAATGGCATATTGCGCATATGGCTGCAGCGGCCTTCGGCGCTTGTGACAAGAGAAGAGGCAGTCGGTCTTGCAAATTTGAGGTGGTTCGATGCAGCCAATGTCTGCTACGACTGGCTAGTCCGGCGAGGCTACATCAATCACGGTTGTGTTCAGCATTCTGACCTTACTGCACAGAATATGAACTCATCAAGCCGCGGGAGAAGAAGAGTCGTCGCTGTCATAGGCGCAGGAATCTCTGGATTGGCTTGTGCCAGGCAGCTCGAGGGTTTGTTCCGCCAATATGCCGCCAGATTCACCGAGATGGGGGAGGACATTCCCAAGGTAGTCATTGTTGAAGGGAGAAGTCGTATCGGCGGAAGAGTGTACTCTCGACAGTTTCACACCAAGCTTGGCAGCGCAAACCACGAATTTGCGGGAGAGAGACATACAGCGGAGATGGGCGGCATGATCATCACGGGCTTCGAGCGCGGCAATCCTATCAACATCCTACTCAGAGGGCAGCTCGGCCTGCCGTATCATGCTCTCACGGCGGATACAACAATCTATGACAGCGATGGCAGGCCTGTAGATCCCGATCGTGATGATCTCGTAGAAAAGCTCTTCAACGACTGCTTGGACCGGGTCAGCAAGTACAAGTATAAGACACAACCGGCCAAGTTGATAGAAGGAAATCGCGCTCTGTTGGACGAAGGCCGCGACAGCCCGGGAGACGGGAGCCGGACAATAATGCAAGCAGAAGAAGCGACTGCTGCACTTCCAGATGCGTTACCGGTCGCTGAGCAGAGCGTGCCGAAGAAAGTCAATCTTGTCCCAGTGTCTGCCGACAAGCTTACCGGTCGAGTGCACAATCAGCCCGGTATCCCTGCGTCTGAGAAGGTTATGGACAAAGCAGAGGCTATGGGTTGGAGACTACGACCAGGAGTCGCATCGGATTTTAATTTGCAACTTGAGGACGCTGCATCGTCAAGTGGTTCGACCCTGGGATCAGTTCTGGATCATGCATTGAACCGATACAAAGATCTCGTTCATCTCCAACCCCAGGATTATCGCCTCATCAACTGGCACGTTGCGAACCTCGAATACAGCAACGCAACCAGTCTGCGCAATCTCAGCTTGTCGCTATGGGACATGGATGCCGGAAACGAATGGGAAGGGCATCATAGCATGGTCATTGGTGGGTACCAAAGCATGGCTCGTGGGCTTCTGCATTGTCCCACCTCGCTCGACCTGACAACGAGGTTTGTCGTCAAAGGTATCAAATATCAGGCCGAGAGCTTCGACGGACCAGTCATCCTCCAACCAGAGAACGGCGACAATGTTGAAGCGGACATTGCTATCTGCACAATACCACTGGGCGTACTAAAGGAGGGGTCCGTTGAGTTCGAGCCACCTCTCCCTGACTGGAAAACCGGGCCCATCGCCCGACTGGGTTTTGGAATTCTGAACAAAGTGGTACTTGTCTACAAGGAGATATTCTGGGATCCAGATCGACATATATTCGGGACGTTGAGAGATCCTCTGAGTTCGCACAGTACCTTACAAGAAGATTATGCCCTCCGCAGGGGTCGTTTCTTTCAATGGTTCAACGTGACCAATACCACCGGCCTGCCATGTTTGATAGCTCTGATGGCTGGCGAGGCCGGATTCGAGACTGAGCGATCGAGCGATGAGAGTCTCGTGCAAGAGGCTACGGAGATCCTTCGCGGTGTGTTCGGAGAGAAGGTGCCATATCCAGAAGAGTGTGTCGTCACCCGATGGGGCTCTGATCGGTTCGCTCGGGGGAGCTACTCATCAACCGCTCCCGGAATGCAGCCGGACGATTACAATAGTATGGCGCGGCCAGTTGGGAATTTGTTTTTCGCCGGTGAACATACCATAGTCACACACCCAGCAACGGTCCACGGGGCTTATCTGTCTGGCATCCGCGCTGCTTCAGAGGTTTTGGATGGCATTCTAGGCCCCATTGAAGTGCCAACGCCACTTGTTTTGCCAAGGGACTCTCTCATTCTCCAAAAGCGGAGAGGTAGTCCCAGAGACCCCCGGCAGGCTCGTCTGGAGGCATACGAGTTCGAGATATCCGACTATATCAGATCCGAAATCGGGGATCGTCCCAGTCCGCCGGCGAAATTAGTTGTCAATCCATATCTTCTCTTTAGCAAGGAGCACTTCGAAAGCGCGCGGAAGAGATGTGAGGAACATCGCCGACCTGGAAAGACTCGCACTTTACCAAATGACATTCGCATGATGACCTCAAAGATGTGGAAAGAGTTGACTCCGGAGCAGCGACTACCATATGAAGAGGAGGCGGCCACGCTAAAGAAGGCACACAGTGACACACTTGCGGTCTTCTCCGAGGAGGCCCAGAGATGGGATGAGAAAGCTGGGGGGCTCAGAGCCAGGTACGAGCAAGATAATCCCAGTCTCCCTGGCCCGGACGAGTACCCGGAAGAAAGAGGTACTCCTAACAAGTACCGTCGTACGCGGCATGCCAGCCATGCGCAAGGGGGCAGCAGTGTTGACCGAGGTCTGTAAAGTACTGTTTTGTTTTTTTATCCTTGGCTTGTATTAGGCTCTCTGTATATGTGTATCACGGCGCTTTGGAGCGGGGCGAAGTTCATTTTGAGGCGCAAGACCGGGAATGCGTCAAGGGGACGGTGGGAGAAAAAAACGCGCAATATTCGCGGTATGCGTAATGTTGGCACGGTTGTCGGAGTTTTGTTGCGAGTCCTACGTTATCATTCTCACCCGGGGGG
>JAPFUF010000672.1:0-24304 GCA_030780645.1 Aschersonia sp. MBC 508
GCCATGCATGCACGCACGCACGCACGTATGCCGTGTGCCATGCCTTGCCAGGCCATGCGCATGCAGGTAGGCATGCAGGCGGGCAGGCCGGGGATGCGGTAAGTGGCTGCTGGGCTGGGGGACGAAGTGGACCGGGGTTGAGTTAGTAGGAACGGGGACGGGGACGGGGACGGGGACGGGGAACGACAGGGCTCAGGTCAAGTAGAGCCAAGCTTGCGAGAAAACGGGCAGCCGAGGCAAAAAAAAGCAGCAGCAGCAGTAGCAGGCAGCTTTCGAGGAGGGGCGAGCACCGGCGCGCCGCCACATACCTGCCTGCGAGTGATTATAACGGAAGCTTTTATTATAGTTTGGGAGGGGGTTTTTTTTTTTTTTTTTGATTTCTTCTTTGGTTCTTCTTCATCTTTCTTTCTTGGCTCTGTAGAATTGAGTCCACAGCTTTGCTATCTGTCCTCTCTTCCATCTCGTTGTCTCTCTTTGCATAACGGTCTCAATTTCACGCCGTCACCCGCCTCAAAGCTACCGCACAGCTTGCAGCAAGCTCCAAAGCACGCCATTGAATAGTTTTTTCCCCCCTCGTGCGTGGTAGTCCCGAGAAGCAGAAAAAGGAGGCCCTTGGACATTGACGAGAGGAATCCAGAAGGAGTCAAGAAGCATTCGAAAAGGGAAGAAGAAGAACAAGAAGTAGAAGAACAACAAGAAACAAAGGGGAACAGAAAGAAGGGACACATATTCCAAAGAGAGAGTTGCAAAACAACACCAAAAAGCAACCGCAGGACGAGACGGAGACACCACCACCACCACCACCAGCCATGTCCCTCATACACATCATCGAGTCGGCCCCCTTCCGCGCCTTCCAGCGGCTCAACGCGGCGCTGCAGTCGCCGCTCGTCTCGGGCCCCCTGCTCGCGGCGCTGGCGCTGACGCCCGCCGACGTCAAGCACGACCTGCTGCGGCGGCTGCCGCTGCTCCCCGCCGTCGTCAGCGTCGAGCTGGTGGAGAAGGCGGTGCGCGTGCTGTTCGGGCTGGGGCTCGTCAAGACGCTGAACCGGGCGCTGAGCAGCCTGGCCGCCAACAACTACCGCCTGCCCACGGCCGCGCCCGGCTGGGACTGGCCGAACGAGGTGGCCGTGGTGACGGGCGGCGCGAGCGGCATCGGCCAGTGCATCGCGCGGCGCCTGGCGGCGCGGGGGGTCCGGGTGGCCGTGCTGGACGTGCAGGCGGCGCCGCCCAAGTTCGAGGACGAGAAGAACAAGAAGAACGAGGACAAGAACGACGTTGACTCGCTCATCCGCTACTACCAGTGCGACGTCACGTCGCCCGAGGCCGTCGCCGCCGCCGCCGACACCATCCGCGCGCAGCTCGGCCACCCGACCATCCTCGTCAACAACGCGGGCTTCGTGCGGCCCGTGTCCATCCTCGACGCCGCCCACGCCTACCTGCAAAAGATCTTCGCCGTCAACACCATGAGCCACTGGCTGACGGTGCAGCAGTTCCTGCCGCACATGGTCCGCCAGAACAAGGGCCACGTCGTCACCGTCGCCAGCATCGCCTCCTTCGTCGCCCTGCCCAAGGGCGCCGACTACTCGGCCACAAAGGCCGCCGCCCTCTCCTTCCACGAGTCGCTCGCCTGCGAGCTCAAGCACCTCTACAAGGCCGACCGCGTCCTCACCACCGTCGCCCACCCCAACTTTGTGCGCACCCCGCTCGTCCAGGACTTTGGCCACCAGCTCGAGAGGGGCGGCGTGCGCATGCTGACGCCCGACGGCGTCGCCGCCACCATCACCGACCAGATCTTTGCGCGCCGCGCCGCCCAGCTCATCATCCCCGAGCACCAGGCCGTCATCTGCGGCCTGCGCGGCTGGCCCGCCTGGCTGCAGACCTTTCTGCGCGACCAGATGGGCGCCAACGCCATCAACGTGTCTGTCTGAGTTGAGTGAGAGAGAGAGAGAGTGGATGTTGTGTTGGGTGGCTAGATGGAGGATGTTGATGATGACGATGCAGTCAGATGAGACAATCTGGGGAGGCAGGCAAAGGCAGCGAGCGCTAGTGGTCACGCATACTTCTCGACGGCGATATTTGCCTCCGGCGGCCCTACCGGGGGTCGCCTGCGGCGGGCCGGCCTCGCTGCGCTCGAAGTGCTGCCGCTTGTGATGGTGACCTGGCTGTCGTGGCTTGATGTGTGTGTGCATGCATTGCCTATGTCCTCGGCGGGGGGTAACTAGTGTGAACGGTGGGAGAGCAAGACCAGAAATCCACTGCCACTCGCCGGGACCCCTCGCCCCCGCTTTTACCCTTTTCCTTTTTTGTTCCTTTTTTGTTCCTTTTTTTTTTGGCTCGTATTCCTGGTGTTGCGTCTCTCTACACATCAAAAGGTGAGATGATTCGAACACCACTCGCGACCTCTTGGGTGGACACAGAGGACCACAGTGTGCCCGATCACATTTTCTTTTCTTCGGCTGGGGGAGGGGTTCGAGCGCAGCGAGGCCAGCCCGCCGCAGGCGACCCCCGGTAGGGCCGCCGGAGGCAATCAATTGCGAAGCTTAGCCACAAACAAAGATCTCAGGCTAGGTAGTGGGTGAGGGCAATTATTCGAGCGCAGCGAGGACAGCCCGCCGGAGGCACACCACGGGCCCGCATCGTTCGTGTCTTGCGTGTCGCTCCGACTGTGTAGCATGTCAACGCACGCGACTTGTAAGAGATTTAGATTATTTGGAGAAACCAATCATTGCAGGCCACACGTGCGGACTCAGTGATGGGTGGGAAATTTGGGCCTTGCTTGTTCTGTTCTTCTCGTCTATTCTAGCCCACGCCCTGAAAACCACGACTCCCGATACGTGATGCTCAAATAACCAGAACTTGACCCTGGTTCCCTCATTCTCTGGTAAGAATTGCCGGATTCATCAACACGTGATACTCGAATGAAGAGAACTCCATCACATTTCCCTCATTCTCTTTCCAACAAATCCAGCTGTCTCAAAACTCGAATGTAGAAAACTCCATCACATTTCCCTCATTCTCTTTTCAATAAATCCAGCTGTCTCAATACATGATGCCCAAATGAGGAGAACTCGATCCCACTTCCCTCACTCTCCTATAAGAAGTGCCAGACCCATCGATTACGTGTATCCTACTAAAGATGACTCGCTCTGCTAATCTGATCCGTTTGAAAGCGTGACTCCATCCCGGGCTGGCGAAGCCCCAAGAGCACGAAAGGGGGGAACGAGGCCCTGTGTGGCTACATACTAACATTGCCGCAGAACGAATTGAGTGAGTCCGTGTCCTGGGACGTGTTGTATCCGCAGATAAACGCGGTTCGCAGGTTGGCCAAACGCGGTGCCAACTTCTCCAGAATTTGGCGGCCAATTGGGTTCTTGGAGGCGGTCCAGAGCTGCCGGCGACGCTCTAGCTCCTTGGGCTCCGTTAGTTGTCCCATGGTATTTTCGGCATCTAAGTGCGGGAAGTTGAAACACCGCAGCGATGGCACCACGTTCTTGGCCGCCTCGGCTGGGGATCCGTTTATCTCAGCCGGCAACTTCTTCATGAGGTTGCCGGATACTTTCTCCTCGTCGGTCAGGAGATCGACAGGCGTAAAGGTGTATCGCCAGATCCCTTGCTGATCTGGCTTGGAGTTTTTGGCCCCGGGGGAGCCTTCCTGAGAGTTCCTGTATCCGAGAGAGTTCCCGTCCAACAGCATCCAGACATCGTCCAGAACCATGATACGGATTCCAACATCTCTCACGGGCAAATCGGGGCCTACAAAGGCCATGCCCACAATATCCAATAGCTGCTGTTGGTCCTGTAGGTCCTGCAGCGTCACGAACCTAGGCGCGTGTGACGCTGGCTCCTCGCCGTAGAATACGTAGAGCTCGGACGCGTCCAGGTCGTGTAGGAGCGCCATGTGCTTCGCGAGGCACGCCCGACACGCCAGCCAGGTCCATCTCAGCGCTTGAGCCATATTTTGCAAACTGAGGGGAGCCCTCCATGACGCTCGACAGTCCATGTCCTTTCCGGCCTGGTCTAGCCTGGTCCCTGGCGTTTCGTACGCCGGCCATTGATGATATCGTACATCTTTGACGTTCCTCTCCCCGCCCAGCGCCGGACGAGCCCCGGCTTCCTGGTCCATACGCCAAGGGCAAGGAAGACAGCCAGATGCTCGACAATGAGGCTCATGGGATCCACCCGAAGAACTTTCAGTGTGGCGAACGACCAGAAAAAGAAGAGGCATCATGTCTTCTACCTCTTAGTTTTGGAGGGTCGATCCACATTGTTCCATACGCAGCGCACAGGACAAGCGCCTCATGGCTGCGCGTGGTCTAGAGCGAGACCGGGCATAGCAAGGATCTACCGTCCATAGAGAGTGCGGACGTGTTCCGCACCAAGAAAGAGACGATGCGCCTCCGCCAGCGCCTTATCGGCGCGGGCGACCTCCCTCGCCGGGGCCGGCTATCCCGGGGGGTGTTTGCCGGGTGTTTGTCACGGCCCGTACATTCGGCCCGTGCGCCAGTTTCGCACCCAGGCAGAACAAATGGCGCATGATTGTGCGTACGTGTTCGTAATCCCTCATTCTCTTGGTTTGATCCACCCTCAACACGCTGCTGTCGCTGCGGAGACGTGTGCGCAGGTGAGTCGGTGTCCGTTTTCAAGTGACAGATTGATCTCTGCCGCGAAGAAGGTGGTGCTGCCTATCGAGGCTGTCCGAGGGGGGTGTAGCCGAGGGGCCACTTCGTCTGGGCAAGGGAGTACCTCGCCTACGCGAGGGAGCACGTCGTCCTCGTGGGGGAACACCCTGCCCACGCGAAAGGGTCTTCCACCGAAGCATTCCCCATGGAGTTTTCTGGGCCACGCTTGCAGAGCCCGTTGATGATGGATTTGCCGTCCCAGTAGAGGGACCGGCCGCTGCGTAAGGTGGCGGCTGGCCCATCGAGTGTATCCGAGAAGAGGCGCATCCCCGGGTAGAGGCGCAGTCGCAGCGGCTTGTGAATTGGTTGCTTTCAAGGGCTGCCAAGTCGGAGATCCTCTCCGGGCATCCAAGTACCGATCCACAGCCATGGGATGAAAAGACAACATCGGCGTTTGTATCAATCTCCACCAGAATGACAACTTCCAAACTGCCGTCCATCGCAATGTCCTTTACAGAAGGAATTGCTAGCGAATTCGACACGTTCTTGCCCGGCCCATAGGCCTCGATGTGGAAACACGTATGTCCAGTCGCGGCAAACATTGTCGAGACCCAACGTAGTGCATTCTCAGTCCCGTCCAAGATCATGGCTCGGAGGCTCCTCCTGCCTGCCAGACACGGTGCGCAACAAGAGCGGACGGTCCCGTTTGAAGGGTTCCCACTCGAGCACAATTTGATGTCAAGCGGGCCAGCTCGAACATCTGGCACATCTCCCTCGCATGGTCTGGCTCCGGTAGACTGCGGAAGTGAGCGGTCTCCGATTCGTCATGTCGCCTACTCTGCCGGCTATAAAACCGACAAACTCCATCATATGGATTGACCGGATTGCTATACGGCGCGGGTCCCCAACCGACATGTTCGCCAGCGGCTGGTGAATGAGATACCGAGGCAAGTTCGGCCTTTGCACGTCGACGGCCCATTCAATCCGGTTTTCTCTGTAGACGATGGCTCGCTTGCTGCTCGACGGAGTATTGTCGTAGCATGCGGCAAGACTGTCGCGTTGTAACCCTGAAAACCAGACCCATTCCCATGGGGCTGCAAGCACGATCTGGTCGTGGACGTCGGCATTGGGCGGGACACACGGGGTATTGTAAGAGTAAGAGGCGGCGGGAATGATGGCCATCCAACTGTTCGTGGATTCTTTTTGGCCAGATCTGTGTTGGGGGCGGCTCCACGGTTGAGATGGTAAAACGGTGCCAACATCCGCAAGTGGCCCAAGAGGGTAGGGTATATTTACTCGGATGAGTTCGATGCTTATCAGCGCCATTTGGTGTTTCCGGTGGTTGCCCTCCTTCTCTGCAAGTCCCTTGCACTAATGCACCGCACCTGTCGTACCTCGATCGTACCCTGAATCTCGTCGAAACCTGTGCGTTAGGTATCCGTGGTGCCAGTCACTCTTATGCCTCCACGTCCCGACGTGTACAACTCCCCTTTCTCAAGGGCTTGACGCCTTAGTTCGTGCTTCTTGGTCCTGGAGATACAAAAAGCGAGAGAGCATTGGAGCGACGTCTGCCGAGTGCGTACCGATTCAACGGCAAGTCTTGCGTTTGCGTGCGGTATCGCCCACAACGAACGTGAAGACGTTGCGCGAGTCTCATGGTCATGGGCGACAGATTGTGCGGCGTTCAAGCACGTGCGGCGCCTCTGAAGATTCATCCCACATTTCCGGTAGTAGGTGGGCTACCTTTTTAAGATGGAATGATTGTTCGCAAAACGTAGCTGTTGCTTGATGCACATCTTGAGCCTCGTCGGGCGATCGGAGAATGAGTCCCCGGCTCGACCTTATCGCGGACAACAATGCGCGGTGGTTGCTTCATCGCCATCGTCAGCTGTGGCTGGCTTATGGACCGGACTCGAACATGCCGAAGCCGCACACAATGCAGATCTGAGGACGAGAGCCTGCACTCTTCATCAGCGTAACCGATACTTTGACTGTCGGGTGCGTTGTATGGGTCAAGGGCCCGCCGACCCGTCTCGCCCCTGGGCACACGTACCGGCCTGCGTAGGCCACAGGGATGACTATTGTTGTACGAATAGGGGGTCTAGCCCCGCTACAAGGGCAACAATGGCCTGCTGACAGAGTCTGTCCGCCAGGAGAAGTATTCCTGGACACACCAGGGGTTTAGCCCGGCGATGAGGGCGAGAACACCCTGCAGGCAGATTCGATCTGCCTTGACCCCTGCGGGGCGGCCAAGGTCGCGCCGTTCTATTGTCGGAGTGCACATGGGTGGTGTTGGATGGAGGTGATTTCACCGCCACTGAACCTGATGTTACTCTCGATCTCTGGCCCTTGATGAAAAGGCTTGTCGCGGGACTATATCAGGCCCAACTTGGGCGACGTAAGTCTTGTATCATCTGCATTCCTGCCCCTACTGCGGTTGAGGGTCCGGTCTGTACATGTGAGGGGGAGGAATAGTCCTCATCGTAGAGCATGTCAAACAAGGACGGTGCCTCGA
The DNA here is from genome assembly GCA_030780645.1 of Aschersonia sp. MBC 508. Lineage (NCBI taxonomy): Eukaryota > Fungi > Ascomycota > Sordariomycetes > Hypocreales > Clavicipitaceae > Aschersonia > Aschersonia sp. MBC 508. Next base: position 7,135 of record JAPFUF010000672.1, read on the forward strand.
TGGTTAGTTGTTCCTCATGCTCGGAGAGGCACCACCTCAGGGAACCAAGCGCCTCGTCGAACTCGCGGCTGAACTTGCGGTCCCGCTTAAGGTTGTGGTCATATCAGTAACTTGCTTTGGGGATCCGCGGCGCCAAAGGGATATGTGGCCAGGTCTTACCTCGTCGCCCTCTCCGAGCACGTTTACGCACATCGCATCCCTTAGGATGGCATCGGCCAGCGCCCCGATATAGTAGCAGACTTCGTATTCTGCGATAGTTCGGTCGAACTCGTGGGTCACCGGGTTGAGCGCCGCGTACTGGCGCGACTTGGCCAAGACGTCCTTGACCAAAACACAGGATGAACTCGGGTGTCTGTGGACGGTACACATGAGACAGCAAACCGGCTTGTCGGCCGTTAAAGAAACTCGTCAGCGACTGACGATGCCGTGAATGCACAACTTTGAGAAATCGTGCTCAAAGGGGGCGTGGGGCCGGATGGCCACCAGCGTAGCGGACTCATATTGTGTTACGCCACTGAGGGGTGTCCTGAAAGAGCTTCATGTCAATGGGCTGTGCGATAATTCCGGAGCCTTGAGAGTCCTTTAAAGAAGAAGGATCTCATTGGCGTTCCTCGCATGCCGCAGCTAGGATCGACAAAGCGGCGTGGACCGTGTGCGGCGATATTATAGTGCGTCAGTTGCGACCGTACAGCATCCCGCTGTTTTATGATTGCCGGTTCTCACGGGTACGTCAGACGAAGTCTTGATTTCCGTTGCCCAAGAGTCTGGTTTTGTTTCGGCGTAGCCCAACCCAGACGCATTCGATCTCGGCCCTTCCATGTTCACCACCCGTCTTTTCCAATGTCGGGTCGGTCTTGGAGTCGAACAAAACGTCGGTTTCCTCATGTATGTGACATGTGTTTTCCGTACTCTGTAGTCCGCTTGTCATCTGGAGAAGCTCGCCTTTGTGTCGCGGAGATTCTCGGACAATGTCGTTCGGAGGCGTCCTGTAGGGATCCGCTCCGCGCTTTCTGGTCGACTTGACAAATCGATCCCACGTTAGGGAGAACATCCGAGTTCTATGGGCTACCTCCGTCGCATTGAACCCCGAGGTTCAGTCATTATTCGATTGAGCGCTGTTGTGGTTGCTCGGCATGATGGTTGCTCGGCATGAATTTGACGTTGCTCCTGCAGGCACGTGTTGGTTCACTGCTGGTGGCCAGGTTGATATCGGAACTGTGAAGTTTTGGTGAGCTATATCCCCATTTTCGTATCCAGCGAAGTGTTCGCAGGGGTGCTCCTGTCAACGTGAAGCTCTTCATGCTGTCCAAATCCGAGTTGCTGGGACCTTCTCGGACAACTCAACTCGCTCTCAGATTGGCAACGTCAAATGCCCCTTGTTTGCACGAATGGGTCGTCGGGGGCTGTTGCGATGCTGCACCCGCAAGTGGTCCCGTTGAAGATTTGGTTGTCTGTGTAAGGCATCATGTATCGTGTATTTCCACAGATCGGTATTTCTATGAGATGCCGTGACAGTGATACGGAAACCCCAGCCCCGGATCGTATCTCGACCCCTGTCGCGCTACCCATGATATTGGGGACTCAGAGTCCAAGTTGCTTCCGTAGTTGAACGACAAAGCGCAGAGAAGACTGGCGCAAGGTTCAGGCCGGTTCATCATGTGGATTGACTGTCATAGAGAAATAATGATGGCTTTCCACGCCAGAACGGACCTCCGGACCACAGGAACATACTAGATATGATGTCGGGTCATTTCAAGGCCGCCGTGTCGTGAAGTCGGTGGCGCTTTCTCGGGCGGTTCTGGGGCCACTGAGAGCCAAAGTTGGCCATCGCACTTTCTGGATTGTTTCCAGGGCCGTCATGAGGCGAACTAGACCAGGTGCTTTCCTTGGGCGCTCTCGGAGCCGTCGTAACAGGGGATCACCCATCATGTTCCCTCAGCATATTTTTCGTGCAGTACTGAGCCCTGACCCTTGGTGGTTTCCCTGTGAGCAGTCGATGGTGGCGGCTTCGGCCAGAATCCGATCAATGAGCATTGCAATGTATGCTAGAAGCTCCATTGGGACTAAGGGAGCTGTCGTTTCGACTTGTGGCCCATCATATCTACAGGCCGTGGAAGATGCCTTTGTCTTTCTTCCCAAGTTTCCCAGAGGGAATGTGGTTCCGCCTCAAGGCTGGCTTTCTCTACAGACCGAGCCAGCACTTGAGACGAGGTTTGCGGAACTCCTTTTGAAATGACTTCTCCAAAGCCTTGCGCGTCTGAATAATTGATAAAGTCCGTGTGCTGTCGGCAAAGCCGTATATGGGCCTCGATCGATGCCTCCGCAGTCAAGATCAGTTGTCGATCCCCCGAGCTGCTTTTGCGTACCTGGCGCAATGATCGGCGGAGCATAGATATGCATCAACGACAGGTTGGGAAGGGAGAGTTTCGCATCACTAACATGACTCGCGCGGACTATGTTCCATGTTCGCGCGGGTCCCGGCCGTATCTTCGGCTGAGTACGCGGGTTCAGCCAATTACTCGAAGATGCATCCGGCGTCTCGTCACAGCAACTTGTACAGGATGGTGATTCGCAACTTGTACCGGGCAATTGGAGTGATGCTGTGGATCGTGGCTGAGCGACGCCTTGAAACGCTTGAGAAGCTTGATATTTTTCTTTCGAAAGAACTCGGGGGGCCTGAATGGGTTCGGATGCAGGGAGAACTCCAGCCCTAGACCCTCGATTAAAACCTCAATCTCGGCAACCATTCTCGCTTGGCTCTTTGTTCGTTCATGTAGTGAATCAAAGTCCGCTTAGATGCTCTCAGTTTCTTTCATATAGTGAATAAAAGTCCGCTTAGATGCTCTCAGTTTCTTTCATATAGTGAATAAAAGCCCGCTTGAATGCTCTCAGTTTCTTTCATACGGCGAGTAAAAGTCCGCTGAAAGAGGACATTGTTCCTTTCATGACTTTCCTTACAGTAAGGAACAAAAGTCCACGGAAGGATCAGCTTCGGATCGCTTCGGCCACATCTCGCGGTACCTCCCTCCGCCAACATACTTGTTGGACCTTGGTGGAGACAAAATTCCGCGGAAGGATCAGCTTCGGATCGCTTCGGCCACATCTCGCGGTACCTCCCTCCGCCAACATACTTGTTGGACCTTGGTGGAGACAAAACTCCGCGGAAGGATCAGTTTCGGATCGCTTCGGCCACATCTCGTGGTACCTCCCTTCGACAACATACTTGTTGGACCTTGGTGGAAATAAAATTTTCCATCCTAACTGTCTAGAAGGGTTACCCACCGAGCGGATTTCCGAGGTTCCGATATGGTCTCCAAGGGACCAACCGCTCGTTCGACACTCGTAGTCTCGACGTCGTCCTCGGGGAACCAAGGTTCCAACACGTCTCCAAGGGGCCACATGACGTAGCAATCGTGGCATTTCATAAAAGTGGAATGCTATACGATTTCCTAACCACCCTCAGCGGGTTCCAGTTCTCTGCCTGGAACGCAAGACTTGAACGGGTGTTCGCAGGGCCTATTAGGGGCATTTGCGAACCGTGTCGATTTTGCTCTTATAGCAACGTTCCTGTCGATATTGTCGAATGACTGGCTTCTTTCGGGTGTTGGCAAGAGCCGTTGTATATAGGCTAGCTCGCATCGTGCACAGTCCATGTCGTCCTGTCCACCAGGTGTATCTGGAGCTCATTCTTCGGCGTCCCATCGTCTGGTGAAAAACGTTCGCTGTCTAGGCCGACGACTCCGCATGCCTGGAGACCTTTTCCTTGATGCATGACGTTGAAATTGAACCGGGGGCTCCCGGGTGGTAGCATCTCGAGGACTTGGCGTGCGGGTTGTAATCTCGACTCATCTCTTTCGACTACAATTATCAGAGCAGCTTAGGCGGAACGCTTGCGTTGAAGAGCTGGGAATCGTCGACTGGGTCGGCTTCGACGCAGTGTCCCGGGAGGAGGCAAACGCGCTTGTGGATCTGAATCATCGTCGAGCCGAGACGATCGGAGGCGGCCGACCATCTCCGTCTCTATCGTCGTTGTCGTCAATACATCATTACTATCTGCATCGTAATGTCGGATAGGCCTGGCGGCGGCGGCGGTAGACCTAGCGTCCTCGTCATCGTCGAATGGATTCCACGAATCGTCGTACCAGTTGCCATCTGATCCAGGAATGTAACATACGTAACAGATGTAACGACTAGTCATCTGAAGAACGATTCCAGGCCAATGCTGCACTGGTAGCAATGGTGAACCAGCCGTACTTCGATGACTTTCGGTATTCCGCAGGAGGGAATCCAACTTCGGAGCAAGGATGATGGCTTCCAGCAAGTTTCCGTGCGGGTGAAAATGTCGCGCGGGACCGGGAATGAAGGCAAGAGAAAACGCAAAGTTCGTTTGGATCGAGACTCATGTAAATGTTTACATGGCACAGGGCTTGGGCTCTCTTCGATCACGTCTTCGGTTCTCAAGCACCCAGCGCAAAGCGGTACCATTTCCGTGTCGCGACAGCACCTATGGGACCTGAAATGCACGTGCGTAATGTCTTTGCGACGCAAGCCGCTGGTTTCACTGGATTTCATATACCGGCCGATTGGACGCGACATCGAAGGTGCCACTTCAATCCAGCCGAAAAACTCCCTCCGGGGTAACATCTCAAACCCGCACTTGATTGTGAGTCCGTGCAGCTTTGCCAGTCGGCATGGGGTTCACCAAGTGTTCTGCAGAATTGATGGCGGATGTATGCTTCTGAGCTTGCCAGTCTCCCATGAACACACACCCACTGCTCGAGGGCCGGACCACAGTTTCGACAAGTTGGTCGGCTATTATCCTGTTCCGATTCTGCGTCGTCACGTCGTCACCGACGAATCAGTCGTCAGGGTATTCGAGCTGGTGTTTAACCCGGAAATAGCGCTGTTCTCTTGCCAGATAGGTCGCATGGGAGTTTCTGCAAGCGCTGTTTCATTTGGCGCGTTGTATGCAGGCGAGGCGGAAACGCACTCATGTTTGATCGGATGTTTTGTCCCGACTCCTGTCAACACATTGGCGAGCGGAATCGTCGCCCTTTGAGGATCTTCGAATGGTTCTGCTGAGTCTGGCGGAAGTCCTCCCGCGTCCGGCTGTGCAATTGGGCGCGAGTCGGAGGGCCCAACAGATTGTTGATAGGAATATCTTTGCACAACCAGATGGGCCATGTTCACCAGGCGACCAAATCAGATTCCGTCCAGAATTCGCGTGCACGCGCGAATGTACTCTTCAGTTTAGGGTTGACCTTGAAGCGCATAATGCCACCGAGCTATTTGCCCTGAATGAGACCGAGAAAAGATCCCGCCATGATCTGCGGTCACTCCTCGTTACTAGCAGGGACATGCTCCGCCCTGATCTGCGGTCACCTCGTTGCCAGCGAAGTCGCAGATGGAAGTCCGTACGTTTTTTCTGCGTGGCAAACGTGTTGGTAGCGCCATCCAACATCGGTTGACTGATCGTCCTGAACATCGACTGCCCGTCAGTACATCGCCCTATTTTCCGGGCAGTGGCAGACAGCGCAGGCTGGGGCATCGTTTCTGCAAGTAGGTGCAGGCCTCGACAACATGTCTCGGAAGGTTCGCCGTCAGTCGACCAGAACAGCGAATCTTCTTTGGATATTCTCCTGGTTTGCCGTCTATAGGGGCTCTTTATTCCTCGGGTGTTTGCCTTCTGTGGGGGCCCTTTGCTCCTTGCGTTATTGCTCGTTGTAGGGCCTCTTTGGTCCTTGAGTATTTGCCGGTTGTAGGGGCTCTTTATTCCTTGGGTGTTTGCCGGTCGGAACGGGCTCTCTGGCTATTGGAGCTGGTCCTCTGACGAGAGCTGGGCCCAGGTTTGTACCACCTTGTCGATAGCGATGCGGCGAAGCGTCTCCTCATTACCGTCAATGTTCGCTTCCCGAACGTCGTCAGGGATTGACTCGGTTCAAAGATAGGGCATGAGAATCGCCTTTGCCAAGTGCGTCAAATGGGCCTTGTATGAGGTCTTCCAGTCCACAAATGGAAGATTATTGAAGCCCGCCATCGCGTAATAGCTTGGCAAATCACCTTTGTCCTCGCTCTTGTCCTTGTCGCTTCTATAGTCGTTCACCTGGCCACTATCGCCGAAGATGTTGGACCGCCGCTCCTTGGCCTTGATATTGCTTGCCTGTTTCGCGCTGGCGTACGTCTCCGCCTTGTTCCGGGCGTGGCGGAACTCCTGATACAGTAGTATACTGATCCGGGTCTGATTTTCAGCATTGCCCGCCACCGGTGGCGGGACGCGATAGTTCCACTCCACCTGAGGGCGTGGTCGAGCTCTATGTGGAACGGGTAGCAACGAACCATCCGGAGATCGCTAAGGCGTTTTTATATGTCCCGCGCCTGGTTGTTCTGCGCGGTAGACCATGCCACGTTGGCAGTTCTCACCGGGTGGACTTTTGACACCACTTTGCGTTCAAAGCTGATAGTGTCTAGGCTAGGTGCGGTCTTGGTCCGGATAGGGGTGATAATAGTTACCTATTCGTCGCCTTCTTGGTTATTTTTAGCGTTCGGAGGTATTGGATCGGCCGTCCACTCGTTAGCCCAGCCCGCCTTTGGGCAATAGGGCTCGGCGACAGCTGCTTTCATGATACAACAGAGGTCCTTGGTCTTGCTAGTGCCAGCCGCGCTAACAATAATGACGAATCCCGCCTAAGTATATGTCATAGGTTGGCTTACATAATTGACTGAATCCAGGGTAAACTTGAAATAGGTCGCGGCGGAATTCCCATGGAAAAGGCCCGAAATCTGTCAAGTGTTGAAGGAGCGCCGCTTAAAGGGGGCTCCTTCTTGGCAGCCATTAGATCGCGGAAGACATTGCAAGCTGTCCGCGTGGTCAAGAGGCTGTCCCTTGGGGAGAGGAAAAGGCTTACGGTGCCCTTGTCTTGCTCGAGGGACTCCACCGCGACCAGGGCGTTCACCGTCTGCCTAACATCCATCGCGGCGTCCACGAGCTCGGGCGGGGTACACATGGCGGCGATGTACCCGGTCGGTTGCCCGTCTGCCTTTACACCGTATACCGCTATATCATTAGGACGAGGGATCTATTCGGACCCCGGGAGTGGTACCATCACCGCCCGCCAGGCCGATTCAAATCGTGCGGTCTCCTGCATATTGGCCTTTGCATGGAGGTCGAAGTTGGCCGCGACCTGTGTGATGACATAGTGCGCTACATCATGGAACACGGTAACTGGCGGCGTGCTTTTAGGTGAGCGTGGGACATCATCAATGGCAGCTGTCTTGAAGTCCAGATTCTTCGAGAGTGGTAGGTGTTGCCGGTTGTAGGGGCCCTGTATTCCTCGGGCGTTTGCCGGTCGGAGGGGGCTCTCTGGCTATTGGATGTTGCCGGTCCGGTTGTAGGGGCCCTGTATTCCTCCGGCATTTGCCGGTCGTAGGGATTCTCTGGCTATTGGATGTTGCCGGTTGTAGGGGCCCTACACCCTCCGGTGTTTGCCGGTCGGAGGGGCTCCCTGGCCATTGAGAGTTTGCCGGTCCGAGGGACTCTTTGGCCATTGGGTGTTTGCCGCTTGCAATGGCCGCTCCGCCATTGGGCGGGATTCGAGAGTGCAGGTCCGAAATGCTCTGCAGTCGAGCCGGATACCCAGGCACAGAGGTTTCTATATCGGGGATGGTAGTCCCGTATGCCGTTGTGACACTCTGAACAAGCACGAGGGGGATTGCCGACATTTGTGGTCTGGTTGTTTCCGCATTTTGTCGCATGTCTAAGGCGAGATATGTGGAAGTCCGCAATCAGAAGAACCAGGAAAGGTGCCTGAATATCGTTTCAAAGTAACCTTTGTTTGTGCCGTACTGCTCGTACCACTGATCATGAGCTGGTCCTTCTCGTATGATCATGACACAGCCCCTTTTTTCGTACGATTGATCATGAGCTGGTCCCTTTGGTCCGTTTGGGGCACAACACGTCGGCGATGGCGTATCGTAATTGGGGATATGGCCATCGCAAATCTCGCCCGCGGTGTTCGGCTGTCCATGTTTTTCTCTTCTTGTTTCGGCACGAGATCCCTTCAAAAATTTCAGACATCTGTGCAGGACTAAAGACAGGACAGAAGACAGGACGGAATACAGGACGGAAGGCAGGTGGTAGGTACGTAAGTGTTCTGCTGTCCTCGTCTGATGCAAAGATGTGGCGGAGGGGACGACTCGACTTTATAGACGCGCCAGAGACAGACCTGAGGCGTCCTCTTGAGCGAGGCCCATCGCGTCACGGCGTTTTGTTTTGCCCGAGTCTCCTCACCGCCGCCTTGCTCTACGCCGTTGTGCGAGGGCAGACTCAACAAACGGTCTGAGTAGCCAGCCGCTTGAGCGGATCCTGCGCAACGCCATCGTGCGAGCAAACGCAAAATACTGCAGTGCAAGCGTAAGTTGACTGGCCCGTTTAGCGAACGCTCGTTCCGACATCGCAGAAGAAAGCTGGATGCCTTTTCGTTTGACGGCCCGGCGGCCGCTGAGTGGTCCATTCACTGGCCACGGTGACACGGACACGTAATACTCGTCACATCTCCCGTTTGTTGCCCTTGAAGCTCAGCGGATACTGTGTACGTGCCAAGAAGTGGCGAGAGCTGTCGTGCGAGTGTCCTCGGGCGCCCAGGCCTCTGGCAAACGAGGCCAATTTGAGCGAAGCGAGGCCAGCCCGCCGGTGACAATCCTCCTCGACTGCGGTGGTGATGCCTCCGGCGGCCCTACCGGGGGTCGCCTGCGGCGGGCTGTCCTCGCTGCGCTCGAATGACTGTCGTTACGGAGGCTTCATGGTAGTTCCTTGGCTACGTGTCTGTAGTGAAGCCTGCGGCGAGCTGGTCTCGCTGCGCTCGATGTGCGCCTTGCGTTTCATTTCGGTAGACTGACTACGTAGAAGCTTGGATGAGCCAGTCATGCATTTTACTTGCCTCCGCGCGCGGGCCAGCGAGTGGTGGGTGATGGAGTGCCCGCAGGGTGCAAACGCCCGCCTGGTCACACGTCATTTCGGGTCAGGAAACTTGGCCTGGCCAGTCGTGCCGCTGAGCAATGGCGGTGCCACTCGGAGTTGCGGTGAGCGGTGCTTCATTTCGGCATGTGCTGGTGCACGACATGTCCAAGTGGCACGATTGGAAACAGCATGTACAACGAGGCAGTTCCGATGTGCGGAAGCTGTCTGTTGGGAGCGCTGCGCGGGTGCCTCAAGCTCGTCATTTCCGGCATCGAAGAGATCTGGCGCACATGGTGGGCGGGCTGGAGGTGTCCGCTGCCAATGCCGCCGCCAACGCGCAAAAAATGAAATTAACGTACGAGAAAAGGTCAGAAAACTGCTGTAATGAGGTCTCCTTTCTGAACGATCGCATGCCAAGAAAGTGTGGTGACAAAGGAAGGGGGACCATTGTACCGAGCCGTGGGACCGAAACTATCGTCGCGATGAGATCATTGTACTGTCCTGCCTGTTCCGCGAGTCGCCTACAACTTGCGTGTAGCGTGAAAGTTTCCCGACATGACTGTATTACTGTATGCAACCCAAGTGCCGTGAGAGTACTGCTCCGTGGTCCGACTGCTTGGCTGACTTCATCGCGGCACCAGTCGCAGCCCACTATGAGATGGAAGCCTGTGAACGGTTTGCCATTGCCGCGACGCCACTGTTACCACTCATTGTGGAAGGACCCAAGCCACGCGACCGCTGGAATGGGCTTTGTCGCGTCATCGTGCTGTATTGGCGGCGGGTAGGCTGCCAAGTAGCATATGACAGTGCCACGCCTCATCAGACAAACGGAACGGCTTCACCACGGGCCTGAACTCTCTACATGTCGTATAGCGCAACAATGCTGAGTACCTGGGCAGGCGGGGACCCTTGAGGCGGTAAGAATGCTGCAGTCGCTCTACTTTTCTGGCAAAAGGCTCAACACGCCGTGACTGTTGTTGACAATCGCTGTTAACAGTGGCGTATGATCCGCGGTCGACACCGCATTGATGTTTGCGTTGAATCGAAGAAGGACTTGGAATAAATCGATGTTATCAGTTCTCGCTGCATGAATCAGAGATCTTCTACCATCCACCCAACACTTTTCTCAACATCTCCGTACGTGGGCCGTATGGGATGAGGCCGAGTCGACTTACAGCATCAACATGAGCTCCGTAGTCGAGAAGCGTTCTGACAATGAGATGGTCCTTGGCGTTCCGGGACGCACAGTTTGAACGGCTCCCAATTTTCAAGCCACCCGCAACTTCGGGGTCGGGGTGCGAGGAGGGTGCGAGTGTAAAGCGTGTGGTTACAGTCTGCCGAGTATGAGACAGGCCCAGAATGCTGGCAGTCCAGGATACCGGGATCAGCCTCGTGGCGGAGGAGCGTGATAATGGCATCATTGTCGCCGCGAGCGGCAGATATGCCAGACAGGCCGAGGACGATCTGATACAAGAGCGGTAGGCTTTGATCATCGAGCCAGTCCTGCCGACGGCTGAGACGACTGAGAGCGTCTTCTGCTTCCGGCTCCAAAGTGCCCTACATATCAGGTACGAGGCTTTGTTACATAGACTGTTGTCGCCAGCAGCTTTTGGGCTGCTTATCAAATCAGCATGAGGGTGAGTGACCGCACCATGGGGGTACAAACCTGTAGTCGGCATGTGCGCCCTGGTCGAGCAAAAATCCCACCGTATCCCATTGTTGCGCGTGCAGGGCTCAGTGGAAAGACGTAGTCTGCTAGTATCACAAGGAGAAAGAAAGGCTCTGTTGCTCACTTGCCCGTAGCAGAGAGTAGCCACGCGTATTACTAACGTCATCAGGTGATGCCATGCCTTGGGAGACGAGCCTCTTGAAGGCATCGATGCTACCATTTACGCTGTGATTGACGGCCGGGGAGGAGTCGGGGATACGGCGAAAGGTGCGGATCTGCAGCGACGGTCCGGAGGCGGCGTGGCAGGTGGCCTGGAGCCGAAAGAATCTGGACCAGAAAACGTGGGCGGGAAACCAATACTCAGCCTGGACCTTGGGTGCGGCGTTTTGCCTGCAACCGTCGTGGTTGCATGCGGCAGTCACAATCGGAAGCCCCGAGGAATTTGCAAAGGGATGGCCAAGAACGCGGCTCAGGAAGTCAGGAGTATTGGATCGACGAGTATCGTGGCAAGCGCAAGTATAACCAGTTGGGGCACCAGGACCCTCTGCTTGGGACTTTGACGACGACGACGACGGTATCGAGCTCTTTCTGAGCCGATAGGCCGCGGTATTGGGGCGCTGCCATGGCCGCGGCCCAGCGATCGCTGGCTTTCTTCACGTTGGGATGCAATTCAGGCAGGCGGGAATCCGTGCTGTTGTCCATGCAGGCGGCGGTGATGGCGAGCTTCTGGATGATTTAGGCCAGGAGACCTTTGCCCTGGTCTACAACGAGCGCCTACAGCTGTTTGTTTCGATCGGCGTTGGCGGTTGACTATTACGGGAGAGGCTGGAGTTATATGCCATTATTTAGCGAGAGGCAAGAGAATATTGGTAGACAGTGCCCGGAAGATTATGGATGCCTTAGCTTCCCGCCTCTGATTCCACTTCTCCGAAGTTAGTTGCCGGATGCTGATTCATCGCCAACTCCCCTTTTCTCTGAGTAAAGTACTGATCAGCGCTTTGTCCAGCTCCATCTTCTTCTTTATCTTCTGCTTCCTCCTCTGATCTCTAGTCAGCTCTGATCTAGTAGGAGAGATCTCAGGACTCGTGACACAGCATGTGATTTGGCAGTAGTTTGTGCCTCCGGCGGGTCCCTGCCTGGGCTGAGTCTTACATCCACTACAACCGCCTCAAGGTCCTCGTCGACGCCCAACCGCCACTTCAAGGTCAATCCCGACAGACAGCCTCCTTCGATAGCATGGTAAGCTAACTATCCTCATCGTCTCAGAGCTCAGAGAAGCTGTTCGACTTGCAACCAGCGTTGCTGATGAGTTTATGGCGTCCGGCAACAGACATATCGAAGCGCAAATCTATTCGGATCGGCTACTGCATGTCTCAAGACTACTAGGGCGTTTCTGACACTGAGCTGCGGAACGTCAAGTTCTCACTACTAGACAATACAGAGCACATCGCCCATCGCCCAATTGCATTCATACAGTACTTTAGTGTCAATCTTATTGCAGTGTCGCGTACCCTTGACAAGGCTGCGGTAAAGTGCACCACTGCCGAAGTGACCAGTATCAGCACAAACTTCAAAGACGCCCGGAAAGGTTGCTCGGCCTTACTTAAGGTCAACCACACGTTGCAACACGTCCAAGAAGCTCTCCAGAAGGCCCTGGATACCAACATAGACTGTCCTTCTCGATCGCTGCTATTGAAGCAGTCTGGGTTCGACCGAACTTCGTTATTTCCTGCGCGAGATCATCGGCTATTTGCACCGCGACGATGCAGTAGAACTTGAACACGCCCTGCGTCGCCAATTCCCAAATTCGGGTGAGGCACAGTCAGCTCTCGTGTGCTTGATTCACGTTGCCACCTCCAGCCGTCAGAGGAATATTGTCAAAAGGCTGCGGTCTACGCCAGCCAGATGCTCTTCCCTCGCGCCCCCGGACTATCTCCAACGCATTGTCCAGCACCTTTGGTCGAGCTCGACAGCCCCGCCGCAACGACGTTTGGCCAGATACTGAAGCTGCTGCACTCAACCCAACTTTATCTGTTGCCAGGTGAAGACACCCTGAGCCGCTTACCTCTTCACTACGCCGCGATTCTTGGCCTCAGTGGAGTGTGTCGCAAGATCCTAGCCGTTGGACAGGAATCACCCGCTGCTAGTCCGCAGAGCAATTTTCTCATCGCTCATGACAAGCTTGGCCTGACATCGTCAGATTACGCCGTTCGAAGAGGCCATACTGGCGTGGTGGCGATACTACTAGCAGTCTATGAGCCTCCAAATTGCCTTATGGAATCGCATTCGATGGATACAAGGGGATTTTCTCAACACAGCCATAGCCTCCAGATATTTCGACGTCGCCCGTCTGTTGATTGACAAAGGCTTGGGCGTGCGATTTGTGGGCAAGTCAGACAAGACCATGCTGCATACCGTCGCGGAGCAAGGGTGTGCAGAAATGATCAAGGATATTATCGCTCTCGGAGTCGACGTAAATATTCGGGAGAATGTTCGGGGATGGACAGCTCTGACCACTGCCAGTGTGCAAGGACACTATGCAGTTGTCGAAGTGTTGGTCGAGTCCGGCGCTAGAGCAGGAGTCCCTGATCACCGAGAGTGGTTGGCCATGGACTATGCAGCGTATCGAGGGCACATGAGGGTGTTTGAGGCCATCAAGTTTGACGGGTCATCTAAACTGCAGTCAAAGCCTGGTCGGCGCCTAGGTACAGTCAACATCCTTCCAGAGCGGTCCCCGTCAGAGTCGGTTATCTTCGTTCACCTCGGCACACTGGACATGTCCAAGAAGATGGCTTCTTCTGTGGATATTACGCCATATTGGAAGTGCATTTCGCCGCTTCAGGTTCACTACACTCGCCTAGAGCTTTCCGTCTCTCTCGCAGGCAGCAATCAGAACGAGACTGGACCGACCTTGGTGCTTTACAAGTGATGATCCATTCAATGCGGCAATCGTGCTGAAAGTCAGCAACTCAATCGACAGAGCACTCATCGGTAGCTTGTTGGCGTTTATGGGCAGCAAGAGGGATACTCTGACTAGTGATTACAAGATCCCGCTCATCAGTGATGACTCTGGCCACGTCGGCTGCGTCATCATTATAGTTGTCTCAGCTCGTCCTTATAGCGGTACTCACCCGCCTCCCAGAACACCTCAAACTTTGACCCTCGAAAAGTCATCGTGTCTCGGCGGCCATCGCGGTGCGGTCACAGACCCATGACGAATAGAGACTTTGCTGATATGACCGGGAAATGGGCAAAATAATAACTCGAGCTCCTTGCGGATCAGAGAGAATACTCTCGAATCATTCCTCACGGCTGTGGAGCCCGGCGCTGATTATGTCGAGCTAGGTGAAAGCTTCTTGAGTCGCCCTGCTCTAGAATAGTCGCAGCTGACTGAAATCAGATGTCCACTTGGCCAAAGACGATGTCCCGGTCATCTACCACGACTTTCTGATGGCAGAGTCGGGAGCCGGGGCACCGATGCACACACTGACCTATATAAGCAGGTGATGATCTCCGAACGAATTGCTTTGGGTACAATTACTGTTGGCCATTAGTTCATGGCCATCAGTGATGCTCAAACATCCTCAACTTGGCACGTCAGAGTTGTGTCAAAATTAGGCTAAAGCTTGAACTGTCAGGGAAGAAGGATAATGAAATGTGTGAAGATGGAGCTTGTCTCTAGTCCTTATTTTTTTTCCAGAGATTACAAATGTCTACAGAACCTTCTCGTCATTCGACCAACCAATCGCGGAGAGGCGGCGCGTCTGCAGACTGGGTGCAATAGGGTAGCCGTGTCGTGAGGCCATCACCCTGCACAAAAGGGACCGCCGCAAAACAAGTGTCAAGAAGCAGCGACAGACATTCCGGCCCCCCCCAAAAAAAAAAAAAACTACTTTTACGAGGAATATAGGGTCAGCGTCCAGATTGACGTGCTGTCCGGCCCTGTCAACGTGGATGGAACGGGGCGCGTAAGCTGTTTCGGGAGGCGAGCACGCATGACGGCGCGCCTGGCAGAGCAACTTCGCAAATGTTTCTCGCATTGCTCACCAACGAACCAATGAGAGCAGGACCGGGACAGCAACGGGCTCGCACAGGGGGCGGCCGATTCAAGCATCGAAACGGAGGAATATCCGCACGTGGTCGGTCGTTTCCCCGGATGAGAGGAATGCGCGACTTTTACAAAGTTGCCTCGAAATCAAATCAACAGCTTGAGAGACTCGTGCGCAAGCTGTCTCCAGCCGCCCGGGAAGATTGAAAGCGTACGGGAGATGAACAGCAAGAGTAGAAAAGTAATTGATCGCGCCCGGTAATTTAATGACCTCTCCCTTGGGAATGGCGGCACGTTTTCACGCTCGGTCTGCGGGACAGGCCTCCTACCTCTCTGCGATATCGGCGGCGTGGCGGCGATGAACGGAGCAGGCTCGACACGACACGACACGACACGCACCTGGCCCATTCGCCGCGTAAGTAGGCGACAGGGCATCATCACCGCTCAACCATTCTCCGTTCATCGTGATCCCTTTTTTGATGACGATCTGCCATGCGATACTCAACCTGGCACTGCTGGTCAGCCCATTCGACGTGGTCCAGTGACATGATTAGCAGATACCGACCGCAATTTCAGTCGGTCCGTTGTTGCCTGATTATATGAGGATCTGCAAATCGAGCACAGTCAGTCCTGACGCGCTTGAGTCCACTTGCACGGCGCGAGATAGGCTTCGAGCACTGCTCCGGCCGCCTGGACGAGGTTCTTGATTGACATGTTACGCATAGAGTCCATCAGGGTCTGCACCGTTGCACACGCAGGGCGGACGGTATCCTCTTTGGACATACAGTGTAGTATACGAGGTCGAGATAGCGTGATGGGAGAGATATGTGGACACCCTGGATACTTTCCATGCCATCTCCCCAAATTAGCAATGAAGAGTCGACTTGCACTGCACTGGCAGAATCGTAGCTGTGAACTTGGTTGTGTCTTCGTCGGCCGGGACCCACCACAAATCACGGAGTACATGACGATCTTATTACTGCAGACACGAGCTTCGACGGTCACCGAGAGAGTGAGTGAGTGCATCCATCGCAGTCATGTGTACAGCTCTTCTTTTCCAGAATGGGAATGATGACGAAAATTACCATATTTCCCCGTGCATCTAGACAGGCTCGAGCTCCATCGGCGTCTATCTGGTGAGGACATGGCATCGTGCCTCGCCTTCACCAAAACGAAACAGCCAACGTGCTTCTTGTTACGTCTGCCTCGTCAACCCGTTGGCCGTCAATCACCATGTACAGTGTCTGTGGCGGGCGGAGGTGTGCCGCCGACCCCACACCCATCGCCAGTGGGTCCGAACTATAGGTGAAGGCTTGGCTTCGACGGCCGTCTCCAAAATTTGTCCAGCCGAAACGACGATATTGTGCATGGTTCGGATGAGACCGCGTGGATTTTGTCTGTTCTGAACAGCAAGATGAGTTGTCGGCTGACGCGGTGGGGAGATTTGAACTTTTATTGCAGGGACGAAGCAAACGAGGTGGGCTCTGCCTCTTCCTTGTCTCTGCGAGACGTCTCCCACCGAGGGACGTACAGGACGAGAGCTGCACAGCGGCCTGGGCAAGGCACTGACTGATGCTGGCGCGCGGCTGGCAGGGCGCTCCATGGCCTGCCGCCTCTGGGAACACAACCCCCCCCCAACCCCACGACAGCTGGGTGAAGAGCCATAGGCACGAGCTTTGGGACGCTGCGTTTGCTGCTGTCTCATTTCATTCATCGGATTACTTACTGTCTGCTTCGCATCCTGGGAAACGGATGGACAACGTCTGTCCGCTTACATAGGTCAGGTAGTCAAGCGGAGCAATATGCATGGCCAAGACAACTTTTCAGCCGGGTTGATGCAGCAGGAACCCGCATATGCACACAACGTCACTGCCTCTTGACTCCAGTGCCATTCGGCAATTGGCTTCCGGGTCGTTCCATTCTGTCCGCGAAATTCGAGACTCTGACAGCATCGCCGCTGACACCTCAGTCAGCTGCCATCGCCACCGTCCACAATTGGGCAGAGGATCCGGCCAACCGCCAGACCAGACCCTGATGCAACTCGCCACTGGCAAACTCTGCGGGGTACTGCGCAACGCGCGTTGGCGTTGTTGACTACTTTACATCATGTTCCTGGTTTCCTGGTTCCCAAAGACCCGTCAGATCCGCATTGCAACGGCGCCGGCCCCCCCGCACTGCAATTGTCTGCTAGACGCGGGGTCAAAAGAAAAGTTCAGTGGTCACGCGTTTTGGCAGCACGGATTCCTCCCCGACAGAAGCAAGCCAACACTCGTTGCGGCCCACGAGGACCCCTCCCTCGTGAAGAAGGCTGAGCCCGTGGTCAACATTCAGAGGAGATGCGCGCTGCGCTGTGTCGAGTCCCGGGTCGGATGCATTGGCCGGGGTTGGAATCTCAAACAACCATATCGCGAAGTAACATCGAGTCAGATCGCACGATGCAACTTTAAAGATCGGCGAGTGTCAAAAGATGCCCTTCTCATTCGAGCGCAGCGAGGAC
>JAPFUF010000674.1:0-16919 GCA_030780645.1 Aschersonia sp. MBC 508
GCCGGAGGCATATCAGAGAGATGAGCTACATGGCGTGTAGACTTGCTTCGCGATGCCCTCTCTTCTTGATGGTGCGGGCCCATGCCTTGTCATATTGCCTGCCTGCCTGCCTGCCTGCCTGCCGGGTCAAGCGTCTGGTGCGATCCTGCTGGGAAGTCGTGCGTGCGTCTGTCTCTGATGCCCAGCGCGGTGTTGACTGATATGCCATCTACCTCTCCCGCAGCAGCAGCAGGAGTTCAGGTACACCAGCAGACGTTGAGGATATAAGAATAGATAGATGGAGGAACATGACCCGGTTCAGGACCAGAATGGGTGGGTGGGTGCACGCATGCATAAGAACACGCCATGCACACAAGTAGGCGCAAAGCAGAAGAAGGGCATGGCAAAGAAAAGGTCGTCATTGCGCCAACACTACGCTCCTCAGCTACCCCCTTTCCTCCTTTCCCCCTTCTTTCATGCCTGTGGGTGGTGATGGTGCCGCCGCAGCGCCGCTTCCCCATCCCCCTCTCATTCCCAGCAGACAAAGACGCCGTCGCGCACCAAGGTATAATATGTATGTATCGGACACTGCCTCGCCGCCGCCCCAGTCATGACATGATGCGTAAAAGCCGGAAAAAAAAAAACAAGACGTGAGCTTGTCTGTCTGATAGTGTGCAGCGCAAAAGCAACGAGACAAAAAACGAATGGATAAAGGACCACTGAAAAGAGAAAGAGGAAACAGATATGCGTGCTGATCCCAATGTTGTTTTGTCGGAAAGCGATGACAAAAAGGAAGAAAAGAACAGGCCTCCCGTCAAAAGGAATGAAAAACGCCGAGCTCCCCCGATTTACGCAGCAGCAACCGCGAAAAAAAAATCCCAAACCAAACCCGTGCACGTGCACGTGCCCATGCATTTGAGCGTGCCATGACCACAAAGCTCCGCTCGCTGCCTTTTGCCCGCTCGCGTGACGGCTATATCCAAGTGACTGCACGCGACAGATACCAGAAAAGGAATAAAGGGAAAAAGGAACGGTCACGTCACGACGCGGGGGGCGACGAGCCAGACCCTGATGAGCTGCTGTGCTGCCTGCGCATGCGGGCACCGTCCCGGACGGCGTCGTGGTAGCTCGGCACGGGAGGATGATGGGCTGGCCGCGGCTGCTGCTGATGCCGTTGCGGCGATTGTGACGGCGGCGGTGCCGGCTGGGGCGCGCTCTGTGTCCGCGGCCGGACCGTGGCACTCGAATTGTCTCGGCTCCGGTTCAGCACGCGGATCAGCGGCGTGTCCTCCTCCTCGGTCTCGGTGCTGTGCCGTCGCTCGGTATCGTCCGAGTCGGACTGGGTAGGGCTGGCGTAGTCGGGAGGCGGATTGGTGGCATCCTCAAGGTGCAGATGCAGGGGATTGTCATCGCGGTAGCCTCCGCGCGACGAGAGGGCGTTGGCGCTGGCGCTGGTCTCGCCGCTGTTGCCGTGACTGCTGTCGTTGGGAATCAGCTGAGCCAGCGAGATGTCCGTCGGGCTGCGGATCGGGCCCGGGCTGGTCGGCGGGAGAACGCGAAAGTTGCCGCTGCGCGTGCGGCCGTGGCCGGTATTCGTGTTGCTGCTCGGGCCGACCGTGTAGGGCGAACCGCTGGACGACTGGAGGTGCGGCCGGCCCTGACCCGACGTCATGCCATCTTTGGTCCCAGTCTCCAACAGGATGCTGCCCTGTTCAGAGCCGTACGGCGGCGGCGGAGCGAGGCTGCCCGTGACGGGCGCCAGGCCCCATTTCTTGACGTTGGCCTCGATGAAGACGAACCCTGACTGTCCCAGGTTGACGTGGACGATGGCTGGGCCCGTAGCCCCAATCGCAGGAAAGAAGTTTTGCGACTTGAGCCCGTGCACCACCTCTTCGTATCGTTTGCCGTTGCGCGTGAAGAAGATGGCTCCGGTGCGGGGTCTGTATCCAACGCCAATGACGTCGCCCTGCACGAGCCGCGGCCCGTACGGCGTCGACGAGAATGGCTGGTTGTAGTGACGCGAGCCGTCGGAGAAGTAGGCAACAGAGTACTTGTGGAAGCCTGATGCGACAGTCAGACACGGCAGAGAGAGAGAAGGGGGACAGGGATCAAAGCGTGCCATGTTGCACCGACTCACCTGGTAGTCGAAACAGCGGATAGGGCTTCGTGGCCATTCCGATACTGAGCAGCGTGCTCTCGGGCTTTTCGTAAATCTTGGCCTCCCAGTAGTACACATCGTTCTGTTTGGGCACCGGCAGGTTGCTCATGACGGTGCACTCCGAGTCGAAGAATTCGATTTCGGTGCGAGCCTCGACGAAGCAGTTGGCCACTTCGAGTTCGGGTTCAAACTCCCACGCCGAGATGCCCTTTTCCTGGATCGCGAGATACTGAGACAGCGAGATATCGGTGGGCAGCGACTCGGGCGGGTTCGCCGTCACAAAGGCTGCAAAGACATGGGTAAGCGCCGCTTGAGGAAAGGAAAGCCAAGACGACAGCGGGGATCAGACAAGGAGAGGACGAAAATGGGAGGAAAGCAAGGGCTATGAAGACCACCGAGACGTACCCTTTGCCCTGAGATATTCCGTGCGGGCCATGTCGTCCATGGTCTCGAGGGCCTCGGCCTCTTCCCGTGCAAAGGCCTGCTCATCGTCGTACTCGCCTGGTCGTCCCAGCCGGTCGAGTATGATGCGGCCCGAGCCGGCGCATCCCGAAGCCCAGAAAATGAAGACGACGACGGCAATCAGCACGATGGAGCCGAAGGAAGAGACGAGCCCGATGATGACGCCGGTAAAGGCCGATGAGGGAGAGTCGGTGAGGATCATGATTGAGTGTCGCGACCCGCCCCCGGCCACCTCGCCCGCTGATCAGCAACAAGTGGCCAGGCCGTGCGAGGACGACACTGGAGAATGCGAGGGTGTATGTCACTCGGTTTCACGACACCCGCTCCGGCCAGACAGCGCAACGACCGGGCGGTGATGCTGACGGTGCGGCCGGTGGTGAGGTGGAAGCTGCTCGTCGTCGTCGTCGTCGTCGTCGTGTACGTCGTCGTTGTCATCAGCCAAAAAGGGTTCGACAGGGAAATCCCGTCCGTGTCGACAAGGGACCGAAATTGAAATGCCGTCGCCCGCGCGCAAGCGTTTCTCGTGTCGAGCGCACACTCGTGATGCAGACGGCTAATTTTCGTGATAAAAGACAAAAGGTATATCGAGGGGTTTTCGATAGGTGAATGATTGATTGATTGGGTGACAAGATGATGATGATGGAGCCCGACCCGGACTTTGCCACGGGCAATGTGGGATGGCTGCGGCGGGCAGCGAGCGGCTGGGCGGTTGGTAAGTGGTGAGAATAGAGTGGGTGGTGGGTGGAGATGGCTTTGCTTATGCTTCGGGCGCAGAGATGCAGGGTTGCGTAACGAAGCATGGACCACCAAGCCGGCGGACGAGAAAAAAATGAAAACCGCTGACGCTGACCGGACTCGATTCGATGACGCACCGCCAAGAGAAGGAAAAGGGAGAAAAAAACCACACGGTAAAAAATCTATCAAAAGAGGGCACCCAGAGGATTGGCAAAAGGAGGAGATGAGCAACACTATTGGCAGACTGACGCAAAAAGGGAGAAAAAGCGAGCCGTACGTACGTATCGGCAGGCCAGGCCAGGGACAAACAGAAACAAGAGGTTGATGGAGAGACGGGCTAGTGTAGTAGGAGGTGGTGGTGGCAGAGGGGAGCAGGAATGCGTGGCCCGTATACGGACGGATGTGCACACAGTAAGGGTACGCTACCGGGGGAGTGGAGCGGGCAGATTGTCTGTCTGTTTGCCTCGTTTGCGCTGCGGTCCCTTTCCCGGACGGCTATGCTTCTTCGCTGTGCTGTGCATGTGCAGTTTTGTCCGGTGCTCAGGCGCCCGCGGGCCCAAAATTGACTCGACCACCAAGCACAAGACGAGGCGAGGCCTGTTTGAGCTCACAGACTTGCAACTGACAACCGCCGGCCAAACGGCGAAACGGCCCCCCCCAGCCCTCCTTGACGCCAGGCCAGACAGACCCTCTCGTTTCATCACCACCGGCCCCCCCACCACACAAACAGCAATAGCAGCAGCAGCAGCAGAGCGCAGCACAGGCTGGGTTTCAGTCCAAGTCGTGCTATTCCCCCCAAACCGTTTGAAGAGTGGGAATGCTGCGGGCAGCCACTTCATGCTGACCCCCCTCTCACACGACACCAAAATAGCATGCTGCGGAGACCACGACAAAAATGTACTTCTGCATTGTGTCCATGTCATTCGTGGGCGGCTAGAAACTACTGTGCTGCCTTTCAGGTCGTGTGTGCCTCCCTGCCTGCCTGCCTGCCTGTCCTTGTGCCTCTGAGGGCCGCGTCTCGTGTCAGATCCTCCCCATCCTTCCAGAACCCCCCCCTCCTTCCTAGGGAAAGAAGGCCCTCGGTGCTCAGAGCTCATCGTCCTCGCTTTTCCCGCGTCGGTATCCGCCCCTGCGAGCTCTTCTGTCCTCCCTCTCACGGTCCCGGGCTGCTGCCCTCAGCTCGGGCATGGGATGGTGATAGCTCTTGGTGCCCACCTCACTTCCCTCCAACAGACTCTCGGTGGCCGCACTGCTCGACGCTCCAGGTCGATTGTAGCTAAAGTCGCGGCGCGAGGAGCGGCTTTCTTCCCGCAGACGTCGTGCCTCGGCACGGATTCGCTCGGATTCGCCCTCGGTGGTGGTGTTGGTGGTGGTGCTACTGCCCTCTGCGGTAGAGTGCACCTTGCGAATGGCGGCGGTGGCCTTGGGTTTCTTATTGGGCGTCGATGTGGGAGTCGTCTGCCGGTTGGAGAGGAGCTCGGACGAGACCGTCGAGTCAGAGGGGTTCGTCGAGCCGTCCCATTGAGAGCCATCGGATTCCTTGTTGAGCCCGCCGACGCGCGCCGACCTCTCGTGGCGATAGCTTCGCAGCTCCTTCTTGGCCTCCTTCTCGGCCACTTCATCGAGCACGCCTTCGGTACCGACATGTCGCTTGCTGTTCCGCCTATCTGCCCGCTGCTTGCGACGTTCCCGCTGCCTCTGCTCCTGCTTCGCCTTGCGCTTCTCGCGGGCTGCAATGTCGCTCGCCCCAGCAGTGATTCCACTGAGCCCTGTGCTCTCCGTCACCACCGTCGTCGTGTCGTCCTCGGCCACGTCTTTGTAGACGCTGCCCCCGCCAAGCTTGGTCGAGGGCGTCGCGCCCGTCAGGAGCGTCCCGTTCGGACCCCTCCGCCTCAGCACTGTAGACTTGTACTCCTCCCAATCATTCTGCTTGAAGTGGAACCCGCCGTTTTTGGCCCAAAAGAAGAACCAGATGCCGGTGACGATGAAAGCCACGCCGATCAGGGCGAACAGCACGAAAAACCCGATGTTGTTGATGTCGTGGGGATCTAGAACCCCTCTCGATGGATCGGCGGGGGCTTTCTCGTCTCTGGAAAAGATGCGGCCAGCGTCTTGCCGCATTCCATCATCTCCCAGTGTTCGAGCGAGCGCCGTTCCGAGACGACTTGCCAGCGTCAAAGCCGGAGCCATGATGCGGGATGTGACGTCGTCCTCGAGTCGATGCGAGGAATGCGGCTCCTTGCATTCGAAATGTTTGGAATGCGCTCAGTCCAACTGACGACGACACTGAAGCTGTGCGTCGCTTGCTGCTGGTCGGGAAAGAGTGTCTGTCTGTGATTGTGTGGCTCGGTCGGAGTCGAGAGCGTTTAGGGCGAAAAGATAATATCGGCTATGTCGCGGTCCCCATTCACACCCGCTGAACCATGAGCAGGTCACAAAAATGCATGATGAGCAGGGTCGGTCTGGACCGTAGGCTGTCGGGCTGTTCCCACGGAAACGCGCAGCCAGCTGGAAATTTGGCGTGGCTGGGGTCCGGGCCGTGAGGAGGCTGGGTCCGTGGCGTGCACATGGGATTTCCCACACGTCCAACCCGCACGTCTTTCCCACATCGTGTTTCTACGGGATGCTACGTACCACAGCTGAGCCAGAATTCCACTCAAGGTGTGCACAATGTGCATGCAACAGGCTACGGTCAATCATTTACCCGCAGTCCTGTCCGCAGCCTCCCCTCGCAATGAGATGCATCTGCCGTGCCGATGACGCAACAAGTAAATAAGCTGTCTGTTGGCTCAGCAACCGGCTTGCTCAACGGCCTCTCCACCAAAGTTCAACGACGGGAAACGATGTGTCTTTTTTTTATCATGTGCAGCACGACAACCAGTACGTCCGACAGCCCATCATGAATTTCGTCGAACGCCCAAATCTAGCTTTTGTGTCAAGATTGCCTCCGTGATTTTCCCAGATATCCATGCGTCTACATTTTGCAAGCGTTCGAAGTTCCAGTCTTGTGATGCGACACAGCCCTCGTGCCACCTCATCGCCGCGACAACAACAATTTTCGACCATTCCGAATTCTATCGGCTCCATCCCTCATGTCCGCCCAGACCTTGGACAAGCCTTGCTGTCCGTTGATGTGCTGTGCAACACACAGGCGACCAATCGCTCCTCCTCCCCTGTCAAGCTGTGTACGACGGAAACACGGACATCCGATTTCTCCCCCCACTGTGACAGAAAGCTATGCTCGCCGTTTCTGAAAGGGGTGGTCAAAGGTGTGAATCGCTATTGCCTATACAGTCTAATCGCCAAAGTGGTATCGGGAAGAGAAGAAAATAAGTGTCACAGCATTTGCTTCAAGCGAGGATTGCGCGATGAGTAGCAACGACTTGCCCGCTGCCGTGCGCCAACGTATAGATTGAGGTGGTTTTGATGTGAGATACTTCTGCGGTTGGCCGAGAAGAGAGCAGATTTTTTCCTGTAAGAAACGTGAAGAGATCAGACGACGTCGAGCCAGAATTCCGGTGAGCTTTGCGACAAGATCTTTGGATCCAGCAATACTCGGCCCGATGCCCGCACTCCTAATAGACACTCAAGGAAAGGGATCAAGACAGGGTTGAAAAAAAAAAAGGCGGACGTTTTTCCACCATCCACGTCCAGGGTATCAAAATAACAAAGTCACCAAGATTGACTGTCAGCCACACGCGTCAGGTGAAGCAAATTGCACAGCGAATGCGACAAACATGGGGAGAACTGGAATTCTCCATTCCCACATATGTAACCCCGTGCAAAGAAGTCAACACGCTCCCCAATTTCAAGCATCAAGTTTGCTCGCTGAGTTGATGAAGATGTCTTTGCAAAAAAGAAGAGAGGAGAGTGTGATGGAAGTGTAATCAAGAGCGAGGGCGCTCCGCAATGTCACTTTCCTAGTCATAGTGACAGAATAGAAAGCCAGCAGTGCCGAGGTCGACGAAACAGGTCAAAAGCAAAATCAGATCGCCGAGATATAGTGACGAAGCCACGAAAAAAAAAGAACAAACTATAGGCGTCGTCGAGTCGTTAGTCGTGTGATTAGACATAAATCATCAAAAGTTGTTGTAGATGCTAGAGGGGCGATCAAATGAGCCGCGGGCCGGAGCGTAGCTTCGACTTTGCGAGTCAGATTGGCTCGGTGCGCGGGCCCGCTGCGGCAGGGCCTTGCCCCCTACTCGGCTCCGGTTGTCCTCCAGCTGACGGTATATCATGCTGCCTTGGTCGCTGTCCAACCGAGGGTCGCCCGGGCGCGTGCTAAAGACGATTTCCCCGCCATCGTCACACTCGATTTCGGCCCCGACGCCGGGCATGCGAAGACGAGCAGTTCCAGAAATTTTGATGGTCAAGTCATCGTTTCCGTTGTACGAAGTCCGCGTGATGCTGCTGCGCCTGTACTCGCTTTCGTCGCGACTACCGCTGCTTCGGGTGGAACGGCTGGGAGCAATGCCGCTGCGCCGTCTGGACTTTCGCAACGCATCGGTGGTCAGGTCAAATTGTTGGCCGCTCACGGCAGCTTGGTAATTGAGAGCATTGTTGAACTTGTCATCAAGGCTGACACCGCCGGTGGGCAAGGCAGCTGTGCCGTGCAAGGAGGACCTGTTGCTTCGACCGGCAACTGCCGCGACGTCGTGGTCGGGGTGGCCGTACACGGAAGAGCTTCGTCCCAGGCGAGGCAGCCCAACTCGTCGCCGATCGTAGGCTGGGTCGGGAGACAAGTCGTTGAAAAGGCTCTCTTCCCCTTCGAATTCATCATCGTCGAAGGCAGGCTGATCCGCAAAGCCGACCGATCGTCTTTGGGTGGGCGGGGGTCGTGAGCGACCCGGCCGTCGCGTGCTCGGTGAGCGGTGAGGTGTGGTCGGCGGCAATGTAGAATGCGGCCGAGTTGGAACCTCGGGCGGCGGCATCCTCCTCCTGTCGCCTTCCAATCTTTTGGACCGAGGCAGGAGGTGACCTGCCTGCGCTGTCTCGGGGGGCTCGTCCAGGTAGTCCCTGGGATAAAAATCAAAGGGGCCTGGCGGTGGAGGTGGCTTGCGAAATGCCATGGCAGAGGCCGGACGAGCGTCGAATCGTGATCGCAGCCGATTATGCGGATCAGCAGCAGGACCGTGGTCGAAAAAGCCGGGGACAAACCCAGTGGAGGGCGGCGCGGGAGGCACATATCCTCCGGGTGGAATCACAGGACTCTGCCAGGCCAGGGGAGGAGGATATGTCCCAACAGGGAAGGGATTCGCCGCTGCGCGCAGGTGCGCTGTGTCGACATCGAGCGGAGCAGGCCGCCCGTACGGCTGACCAGCATAGTAACTTGCCGGTCTCGGCTGCGCCCTCGGACGGCTTGCCGATCTGGCTGGCTGTTGTTGCACGCCATAGCTCGCCGGGTCGTCGACACGATCACGGCGGGATTGCTGTTGAATGACGGGCTGCGTGTTGGACTGTTTCGGTGGCGCCGGCCGTGGTTTCCGGGAGGGACGAGGTTGTTTATCCACCGCCGCAGCTCGGCGGCCCTCTTCCTGATCTCTGCGCTGCTGATTGACCTCTCCTGGTTGACGGTCGCGACTGGCTCGATCTGGTCCTTTCGGCAATGGCTTCTCCTGCCTGTCGGCGGATTCACGGGATTCGGCGGCGTCGAAATTGGCGTTGACCGACGACGATCTCGAATTGGCCGGCCGTTTACCGGAGCGCGACCGACCCGTGTTCGCCTTGGACGGGCTCGACCTTCCGTCAGAAACCGCATACTTTCGAGTGCCAGGCTTGACGTCGACAGAGCTGCCGGCGTCCTCATCCGCGTCCTCGACGTGAGCGATGCGAGAGCGCCGGTCAGGGCTCGACGACATGTCGCTCTTGACAGGACGGATTGCCATCAAGTCCAGGGCAGGGGAGGCGAGGCGTTTTCAACACGGGCCACGGGGCCGCGCGCGGAGAAAATTGCCGCACCAGGGCGGGAAGGGAGGTGGTGGTCGTCTCTATGCCGGGGTTAATTATGTATGTGTGCGCCTGTCATCGGTTTCTGGCGGTTGGATGTTGCTTTGGTGGAACCGGCGGGGTGGGCGGGAGAGGCGCCGCTTTCTTTTTTTTTTTTTTTCTTTTTTTTTTCTCTTTTACTTTCCTTATTCCCGTTGTTGTCGAATAGTTTCCCCTTCTGGGCTGCCAACGGCTCGGCGCTCTTGAGTCGGGAGCGAGGGAGGTCCCGTATGTGGGGAGGGACGAAGGAGAGAAATGAGTAAGTTTGTGGTGATTGCAGAGGACTACAGCGTGGTCCCTCTCGGATACGACAAGATATCCAGGTACGCGGCGTCGTCAAGAGCCAGCTTGGAGTGATGACGATTTACTAGATAAGCAGGCTAATAAGTAAATGGGCGCAGGGAAGCAGAAGACACACGGCGGCCCGAGGGACAAAAAGGTGTTGAGCGGAGACCCGTCGTCCCGCAACGAAATAATTCCCGCTGGCGCTTGCAAGAGCTCCTTTGTAGCTCCAGTTCGGTCTGAGGTACTGGCGTCGGCAGGCCGAGACTAAGAGAAGGAAATTGGGGAAAAGGCGTCGAGGAAGAAGGAAGATCTAGATGTATGGCAACATGGAGTTTTATGAGGTGTCGACGCATGCCGTGTTCTTGTTCTTAAATAAACAGTCCAGTTCGGAACCCGGTTTCTAGGCCCGGGGTGCCAGCACAGCACACGCAAAGGGGCAATAATCAAGTCTCGCCATCGAACAGAGCGAAGGATGACAGAGACGATCGTTGCATGGCCGGCGCACACTCAAGTCGAGAGGGGGGGAGGGTGCGAATAGAGCATGGCCCAGAGGGGAGTGGATCCATCCAATCCGACTCCACTTCAGGCCAATGTACCTTGTGTGCCAACTCAGTCCTGCCTGCGTGCATCAATCTTTTGCACATTTCAGCTTTTCTTGCCTGCATCTGCGTGCCGAGCGAGTCCTCCCTGCAGCATTCTGATTGAGTGGTTTTTCGAGTCCGTCCAAAGAGAGTTTGACACATGGCATGATCCAAAGACAGCCCACAAGTGCAAGACACCTATCAGAACAGAGATTGGGAAGAACACAAAGAAGAAGACAGAACTGGCGATGGACTGCCGGCCCCAGAGACCCTGAGTATAGGGGAGAGGGGGGTCTGGCGAGACGGGCAAACAGCAGGGGTACGGCTAGCAGTCGTCGCGGCCAACGAAACAGCCCGCCACCGCTGCAAGCTTGTTGTGGCCCGAACTTTCTGAGAAACATGACAGGCGACTGCAATATCGTCTTGGAGCAAAGGCTGGGGGCCAGAAACTCCGTCCGCCGTGTCTTCCAGGTGGCACTCTCTCCAATTTGCATCAGGGCAGGCACGCGCGATTGGAATCTCCGTTTCGTGTCTGGAATACATCGCAGGAGGCGACCCGCCGACGCCTGGCTTGAGAACAGATATCAACAGTCTAGCGTTGACCCCAAGATATCAGTTTCACAGCCACGTCGGCTGACACTTGATCCCACTGCATCAACACTGACTGTTCTCTGCGACAAGATGGTGCCTGGGTGCTGAGCGGTTTCCATTGGTTGGTCGGGTCGCCTTACTTGGATTCCATTCGCCAACGACAGGATATCAGATACCCGCGCTGCTCGCCCAAATGTTGACCATCTCAGGCAAGAAGGCCCGACTGTGGATCAATCCACGCTTTCTCGAATATGTCTTGGTCTTGCAACAAGCATCTGCCGGCGCAGAATCAATTTGGGCTTGTTCGCCCATATGCTGCGAACGCGACAGAGACGTGAACGTGGCGAGAAGATGAACCGCTTCAGGCAGGCAGCGCTCAGGTGAGACGAGCAGCAACCCAAGGCTCGCCAGGGAACACCATTGTCGTTTGCTGGCTTCGGCAAGACGTCATGGGGGCGACTCGTGAACGGCACGGCTCGCCGTCCTGGAGTGTCCAATAGAATCAGGCAGCCAGCGCAGCGCCAGCCTGCCGATTACATTTTCCTTCCGTCAAGCTCAATTTTTTGGATTCGTGCTCCCGTGCTTTGAGCAAAACAGTCCAATACCGCAAGAGGATTTCCTTTGCCCAAGTCATCAGCTGCTGCGGCCCAGGTGGCGGATTGGGCATCAACATCAAGAACTTTGAGCGGAGGAGTAATAACTACATAGCATGGGCAGAGACCTCAAATCCAGGTGCGAGTCAGACTCGCTTCAAATTAGATGGAACTTCACGTGGCGCGTTTTTCCCAAAGGTTCGAAAGGTCACGTCTCTCGCGTACACGAAACCCGACATTACGCACGCCAGCGTCATGATGAGCCCTTGGCCAATGATGAAAGACCTCGTCACGCAAGTCTGCCTGTGCAGCAGCGTCCTTGCACAATGTCGCAGCCGAACGTGACTTTCTTCTTCCCAAGGCCGTACTTGGTGAATTGATTGGGGGAACCCGACATGTCCGTCACGGAGCAGCGCTTTGCCTACTTCATCCGTTGCGATGCAATCTCCTTGATCGCCGAGCAACCTTAGCCTTTGTCCAAGGTATCATGGGCACGCTTCATGGGAGCACGCGAAGTGCAAATTGATAATCGAGACATTCCACTTCATATCCCGCAGCGTTCGCTGATGGGGCCTGTTATTTCTACTGGTGGATGTTTGGCGTTGTCACGGGCTCTTTTGGGTCACAAACGCACTGAGTAGGCAAGCTTACGACAAGAATCTAGCCCGGTAAAGCACCAAAGATTCGCCACCATGAAAGGTAGAGAAGAAGCTTGTTTACCCTCGATTTATTGTACGAGAATCAGTCACACAAACAGAGTAGCTCAAATCTTTGGGAAATTCGCCGCTCGTCACACTCTCGATCTTGGCAAGTCGCAGATTTGTCTCGGCAGGCAAGTTCTCCATCCGACATCAGTCGATACTCGACGCAAACGCCGTTCCTCCGGAGGCGAGCTAGCTGGCTGTTACGTCCACTTGTGGCGCCCAACATACTGTCAGCATGCCATGTTTCGATTCTTGAGATTGACGTGCAGTTTCGGTGACTTTGCCCCGGTCCAGACGGTGCTCGTCTGTCGATGATATGCTGGCAGTGAAGTGATCATGCGCCATCTAGCGGCTAACGCTGCTTTTCGTTTTAGCTTCCTTAGCCTGGAAGCATGAATGCATTGGACCGACACTGTGTTTTGCTGGAGTTCTCTTGCCAGTCTCTAGGCTGGAAAGCTAGCTACATGCTCTTGCCGCATGGCAAAAGGAATCGTTCGCTGGACCGCTGACTGCATCTGTGCAGTCAATGGCATGCCAGCATGGTCACCAAGGGATCTCAAAAATGCGTAGGATGCTATAGCCTCTCGCTAGTGCTTCGCGTCGCCTCATGGCAGGTTTGGAACGTCTCGCGGCGCCGTCGTCGCGTGTGGTTACGCTACACGAGCACAAGCACACACCTCCGTCAGCTGCATCTCGTAATCCACCTTCCATGCAGACATGTCAAATTCGGTCAGAAGCCGCAAATTGATTGGCCAGCTGCGTGTGCCTCGGCCTTTTCCGGATTGTGGGCAAACGCAGCGTGCCCGTCATAAGCCTGCGCCGCCGCCCAGAAAAAGTGTGATGAGGAGACTATCTGCTGTGGGCAGGCTCTGCAACTATTCGCATAAAGATGTCTTCGTAGTCAGAGCTACACAGCTTGAAGCGAAGTCATGCTGCTTCACATTTTCAAGGTCTGACGTTGTAAACGACGGTCAGTGGTCACGGACTTTTGGCACAGTCACCAAGTATGTCGCGGATTTGGTGTGCTTTGAGGCACCGATTGATCATGAATGCGAATCTCTCAGGAACACTTTTTATTTCCCGCCCACACGTACTCATTCCTTCAGAAACACCGACCGGCGGCAGATGAGGCAGACCGGTCAAAGAACTTGAAACTATCACGAGGTGTTGATTCCGGGAAAGCTTAATCTACACGAGGCGTAGCGATCGTCGCGACTATGATTAGACCTTGGCTCACCAAATCGATGCCCAATATGCAGTGTATCCTTTCATGCCGCTGTGGATCCGATCATGGTAGAGGTGTAACACTCAACAAAGGCCACGGATTGGCAAGAGGCCACGGAGAGAACAAAGTTTGGGACACGACCATGGACAGGTATGTGTGTTGCACCTGTCAGAAATATTGGTACTCCCCGGATTCTCCCTGTCGAAACGTGTACACCGCTCCCCTATCCTCGGACTGTCGATGTTGCAATTGCGCTGCCCAATTTCCCCTTTCCTAGCACGGTCGCAATGCAAGCCGCACCGCACGGAGCTAGCACATGTGCATGACGGTGGTCAGAAGACTCATGTCTGAGGGTGCGAAGAGGTCGCCGCAAGACCCGAGTGCGGTTACGTGCTGAGCT
Source organism: Aschersonia sp. MBC 508 (assembly GCA_030780645.1). NCBI lineage: Eukaryota > Fungi > Ascomycota > Sordariomycetes > Hypocreales > Clavicipitaceae > Aschersonia > Aschersonia sp. MBC 508. The sequence continues at coordinate 13,699 of JAPFUF010000674.1, forward strand.
CATGACGCATTGCCGTGCATGCAAGCTGCGGATATCCGGGGTCCGCATCCTACACTGCGGCGTTGACGTGACGTGTGAGGCCTCCGCTCACGGAACTGGTTGCTTGGCAAGGCTATGTATCGGCAAATAAGGGGGGCGGAGGGCATGGACTGTTCGGAGAGGGGTGCAGCAGCAGGTCTGAGTCTTCTCCGAGAGCTGGTCCTGGAAAAGCCGTGCTTCTTACTTGCTCACCAAAGTCAAAGGGAACGGCGGGCGTTACGTAACCGCACAGTACTCGGCTGCGATTCAGACCCTGAGCTTCAAATCACTCACAACAGGACGGTGATCCGAAAACCGAATCTGGTCATCGAAGCTGTTGGCCAAGACGCCAAATGTCTCGACCAATGCCGTGCGCGGCTCCCGAATGAAGAGGAAATCGATTCGCTGCGGATACTCGCCTGGCTCTCCGAAGCTCGTGTAAGTCAAGTGGTTCCCATAATGCCTACTCTCGGGAACGAGATCTGAGAGATCGGACATGCCTGACGCAGGGGCTGTCATGACCTTGTACGCCTCATCGTCGGGCTGGCTGTTGAAGTCGCCGGCGATGAGGACCGCCGAAGGCCTCTGGCCCTTGACGTGGCTCCATTCTTGAGCAAACTCGATGAGCAGTCCGGCGCTGTTCTTGCGCGCCTGCACGCCCATGTGGTCGAAGTGTGTGCTCATCACCACGACTTTGGTCCCCGTTTCCCGATGGGAGAAGAGGCCGATGGTGACGATCCGGTTCAGCGCGGCGTCCCATCCCCTGGAGGGTTTCTCTGGCGTCTCGCTCAGCCACCGCGTCTCGCTGTGCTCGCAGGCCCACACATCCTCACGGTAGAAGATGGGCGAGAACTCCCCGTCAGTCTCCCCTTGGCCGCGGCCGCGACCTATGTTGGCCCAGGGCGGTCCCAGCCGTGCCTGTATATCCCGCACCTGCGGGAGTAGGGCCTCTTGCAAGCAGATGAAGGGGCTTTCGTGGCCGGCGGACAGGAAACGGAGCTGAGTGCAGATCTTGGGGCACCGGACATGCCACGGCTGCTCGCCCAGCGCTCGCTCGTCCTCCTGCGTCGCATAGCGGATGTTGAAGCTCACCAGGCGAAGGGGCAGCTGCGCGCTCTGGCCGCCACGGAGCTCCAGGTGCAAGGATGAGTCCTCTGGGACGACTGGCTCATTGCTGCCGCCCGCCTGTCCAGAATAATGCTTGTTGCGTGTCTCGCCCATTATGATGATGTTGTTGCTGCTGTCGCTCCGATCACCCTGTGACGTGACCTGTTTATGTCCTGCGGGGCCGTCGTGGTGGGCTGGTGGTAACGGCGACAATGGTGGTAGTAGTACTGCTGCTGCAACCGATTGCTGAAGCTGGCTTTTGGCAGGCGAGAATAGATGGCGACTGCACCAGGGCACCAAGATGCAGAACAAAAGACACGAGGCGAGGCCGATGTGAAAGCACCCCGATGATCTGTCCTCGCGTCGCCGTGCGGCCAACCCCGTCGAACCGCTGTTCATGGGGCGGGCGGTTTGGACGGGGAGCGAGCAATGACCACGTCGCAATCTGTTTAGGGTAAGTGGGCCGTCTCGTCAGTTAGCCCACAATAGGAGAAAGGAAGCCCCGGTCGGTTTTTTACAAGAGAGAGGAACGAATCCGGAAGGTGATGAGTGCTTCTTGTGTGTAATGGTGAGGGATCATCTCGTTCCCGGCCGCAGTTCGGAGTGAGCCAAGATTGATATAACGTGAGCCCGAGGCAAGGCGTCCGGCAGGCCGTGCGCGACCCGAACGTCGTGCCCCGTTTCTTCCCGACCATGCTGCTGTGCCGTGTTGCGTTGGGGTCGGTGGTTCCACAAGGGTTCTCGCCGTGGATAATTTACCAGGTGCAAAAACATACCGTCTTGACCAGGGTGAAAGGCGCGAGCTACTATATGTCAGTCCCGCGGGGGACCTCCCAAAAAAAAAAAAAAAAGGAAAGAAAAAGAAAAAGAAAGAAAGAAAAGCAAGTTCACAAGAGAACGAGCGAGCGAGGCGGCACGCCACATGGTCCGCATCTGGTGTTTGCGTCGGGAGTCTGCGTTATACTGGAGGATTGGGGGGCCAAGGTGTCAGCAGGCAGCTTTCTCTCTCTCTTGTCGTGCTCATGTACCTGATGCATAGAGGGAACAAATGCAAATGCCCAACGCCTAAGGTAGGTTCAGCAAAAGTCAACAGCTGCCAGTGCACCAACGCCATCCATCGGCTACAGCTTCCATCGAGACTTGGACGACGACGACAGCGTGTTGTCGTCCGGGCAATCACAGTCACTGCCAGGAAGCCGGGTCGCCTTCTGGCCGCGGAACAAGGATGGCTACATTGCAATGGGGCCGGCAACGACTGCGAAGAAAGAGGGTCTTCGTCGTGTTCGCCAGCATAATTAGCACGGGCGAAGCAAAAGTGTCCTGCACGGGTCGCCGGGCCTCACTGAACCACGACTGGACTGGCCTGGCCGAGTGCCGCCGCCCATCTTCCGAGCTTCGAGCCTGGCTTTGTGAGAGCCATGATGCCCTGGTCACAACTAGACGAATCAGGGACTGGGACTTGCATTGTGAAAATGCCTGCACGGGCGCAAACGTATGGGCTGCGCTCTTTCCAGGGCAAGATCTACGACAAACTGCCCTACGCCCCGAGGATTCTCATACTCGGCCTGCACTGGCCCTCGGTTTTCACCCATCTTGGACTTCTGAGACGCCTGGCTGGAGTGCGGACATTCTCGGTATCAAATGTGCGAATGGGCCGAGTCACAGATCTTGACTTGGGGTGGTACCTGTTGTCAGGGCCGGTAACACTTCGCACAGTTGTCTTCCAAGCGGTTTCGACCCGCGTAAGAGCTTCAGTGCTGCCCGTGACCGAGGCAATGAAGTCGACTTTGTGCGCGTGTTGGCGCCAAGCGAATGCTTTTTATGTGTCTCCCGAACTGGTTCCTGAATGCACCGAGCGTGGTCTGGTGACTCTGCCAGGGCCGCCCAAAATCTCGTTGGTGAGATCCTCGCACGTGGATGTCACCGGCGAAGCATACGATAGCAATCAGGGAGCCAGCAGAGGGAGTCGAGTGCAGCGAGGCCAGCCCGCCGTAGGCAAAACAATCGTCTGGCTGCTTTGATAATGGCTTCTATACAAGGCAAGAAATAATATAGTAAACGAGAAGCAGCTCGAGCGGAGCGAAGCCAGCGCGCCG